>JAODGE020029236.1:0-18263 GCA_027574965.2 Ecitophya simulans
AAAAAACACAACCATATTAAAAAAAAAATCAAAAAAAAAAAAACAAAAAAACGGGTGGGGGGGGGGTGGGGGGTTGAAGCGAGCATGCGTCGCTGGCTGTCGGAGGGGAAGTACATATATTTTTATATGTGTGTAGTTCTTACTCATTAGCTACTCGATGATAGCCTCCTTATGGTAGCACAACAGGGAGAGGCAAGTGAGGGACCCCTCCGCCTTGGCGATCTCATCAGCAGAAATCTCGACGACCTCAGTCAGGCGATCGGCCGCCATTTCCTCGTCAGCCCATGCCCTTATAAGTGCCGAGGTCTTAGGCCAGCCCGCGTTGATCACCACAACACGCTTGCTCTCTGGGCTGTCTTTCTTTGTTACAATAAAGGAAAGCGGGTTGCTGGCCGCTTCCTCGCCCTTTGGGGCATCCAGGACGGTGATACCACGGGTCGTAAAGATCGTGCGATCACAGGCAGCGGTGTCCATCATTACAGTGCGGTCATCGAGGAAGGAACCGGCGGTCTTAATGTGGAGGCGGCCCTTCACCGGGAGGCGCACACATTCGTAGGGGTGTCGCTTCCCCACTTCGTCAATGAAGCTGTACTGAGATGTGATCTTCTTTAGCTGATCAAAGGCGTCATCGTTGGTGCGCGTGGATTGACCGACAAAGATATACTTGCCAACGGGAAACACATCGCCACCGTCGACATTCCCGGGGGCGGCGATGTTGTGCACGTTGCCGGGCCGCAGGAAGTCCATGTAGCGGCGGATGTATTTCACCTCATCTGTGCGACTAGGGGCACCTGGGCGCGACACAACAGCGCATCCATCGTAGATCATGCCCACGTCTTCAGTGAACATGCAATCCGGGAATGCCTCCAGGGCTGGGAGGCGGATCATCTCAATATCGTAGCCCTCCTTCAACACACGCTCAAAAACGGCGACGTAGCCGTCGTGCTGCTCAACCATCTTGCCATAATCAATAGTGTTGCGGCTGATGTGGGTCAGCTGGCACTTGCTGATTGCGGGCGACACCTCGCGCGTGATGACAGTGAGCTTGACCATTTCCTTGTGGGTACTTGGACTGCTACTGTTATGGTGCTTCGCTTGCGCAGGGTGTGTGTGTGTGTGGCAGTAGATATAATGTAAGTGAGGGGGCGCTTCAATTGAAAGTGCAAAGGATAAAGAATAATAAAATTGTCCCTTTTTTCTGCGTAATCGTGTATGCAGTTATAGCTGTGTTGTAAACTGTTGTCTTTGTATGTGTCAAGGTTGGAGGGCAGAGACTTGTGAATGAGAGGAAAATGATGGGAGTAAATCGTCATCGTAGTATGGTGCGGTTGTTGGCGAGGGGAGATGTTACAAAGGGGGAGTGTGTGTGTGTCTGTCGGGGGTCAGAGCAGTTACATACCCATGTAACGCAGTAGAAAAATAGGGGGTGAGAGATGCGATACTCTGGAGAATTTGTGTGCATGTATGGGGTCATTGTGTCAGACGGCACGCGCCAGCATGTCCATCATACTTCTAAAGCACTACTTCGAACTCACGTACGGCGCTCAGACGCCGCTGGCTAAGGTGGACAGATGGGGGAAGCAAACCTTATGAACTAAGCGAAGAGAACAGCTTGAACTGCCTGGGGAAGGAGGGCTGCTGCAGGGAAGGGCGCCGCTCGCTGCTGGCCCCAGGGGTACGGCTCTTTCCCGGGCCACTCACGCCGCCTCCGCCCCAACCTCCCTGTACTGCGCCACCGTGCCTCGCCACGGACTTGTTCACCAACCCCATCAGTGCCTTCACCTTCTTCGCTGCAGTAGGGAAGGCTTGCGAGTCGACTTCGTCGAACAGCGAGAAGACTGTCAGTGCGACCCGAACGAACGCCTCCACAAAGGCAATGAAGGGGAGCCCTGAGTGGTCCTTCACGTATACGTCCATTACATCGTCGTCAGTTCTGTCCCCACCGCCGTCGACTCCATCAGCGGTGGTGGCAATAATGACACTAGCGTCGGTGAGCGTGAGGAGTGGGGTGCACAGCGCATCCATATACGCGCGCTGCAAGAGCACCTGATTCAACAACGTTGGGAACACCTCGACAGCAGCAAAGAGACTCTGGAAGCGGGTGTATGGGACCACAAAGGCCCTCTCAGTGAGGGAGCGCTGTACCGCGCTGCTCTCTGCAGCTGATCCAGCGTAGGCGTGCTGCAGCTTCCACAGCACGTCTTGCCATGCCACAGCCGGAGCCGCACGCGCGCGCTCGACAGCCCCATCCTTGCGCGCCACTGGCAGTGTGGTGAGGGAGGAGGCGGACAGTGGTGGTGACGACAACGACAGAGGCGCCGTGGTGGCGTTGGCGTCCACAATAAACGTGGACGAAGGGAAGCGCGCCACTGCAGCGGCAGCTGCCACTGCCAATGGGGCTGCATAGCCTCGCGACCTCCTCACTCTCACAGGCCTGCTGTAGGCATCAAAGAGCTGACGAAGGGAAGTCTCGTTCGCCACGAGCACCCGCAAAAGCTCGTCCTGCTGCGTGTCAGAAGCAGGTGTGTCGCTGGGGCCAAAAGCTACCCCCCCGCGATGTGGCGGCGTCGCACCCTCGCCGGGGGAGCCGCCGTCATCCTTGCGGGCGAACGGGGACAGCGGTGGCGTGTGTGTGCTCTCCCCCGCCTCTCGGGGCTGGTGGTGGAGGGTGGAGGAGAGGCTCGGCAGGCCTTCCTCTCCCTCCTCGTGTGCAATGGGCGAGAGCTGCGCCAGCGGGGAGATTGGCGCCGGCACTGTGTCGTGTCTTTGGCGGCGTGCAAGGTGTCGCACCACGTGACGGCGCAGTCGCGGGATGCGCTCCTCGACTCTGGCGCACGCATCCGCATAAATGGCAATCACTTTTCGTGCGCTAAGGGAGTCCGCCAGCGGTAGTAGGTCCAACCACCCGCACGCTGCCGCCTCCGTATTCGCCGCCAACACGGACCCGTGCATCTGCGCTGTTGCCTCACGCCCCCACACGGCCACGAGCAATACAATACGCCGGAAGCTTGCAAAGGACATGCTGGAGAGGGTGTGATAGCCCTTCACCACAAGGCCGCACCCGTGCAGGATCTGCACAAGCGCCCGCCAGTCACAGGTGCTGAGGGGGAGGAGGATCCCGTCGTCACTGCAGGCCAAGGCGCATTGCTCCGCGGTGGCACGGCTACTGCTACGAACACGGTGACCCGCAGCGCAACAAGATCGAGACGCGGAGGGATGAATTTTGCCACCACCACTGCTGGCAGGGGGCCATCCAGCGCCTCTGCGGCTGCTGGCGTGGTTTGCATGAAAAAGTGCGGCGCCCGCAGTGGGTGCAGAGAGGTAGTCGGCGTGATAGAGGAACCGCCACAGGGCAAGCAGGGACATCGAATAATGCGTCTCTGACACCACTGCTGCTGATGCTGCTTCCTTTGCCCACCGGTGCTTAGGAGTCCTGGGCACCAGGGCCGCATTCGTCTTGCCCCTTCCACCGCCCTGCACCGTTGCTGCTTCTGTGATGGGGACAGCATAGCGGCGCGTCTCCCGTGTAGCGAAGAACGTATAGACAGCGAAGAGCCTATTTACAGCTACATCGTATGCACTCGCCTGCTGATGCGGATGTAGATGTTCTAGGATGGGCTGGCTGGGAGGGGTGGCGACAAGGTCCACCGTCAACTCCTCCTCTCGCATATGGACGGCAGGATTATCGCGGCGCAGCAGCGATACCTCCAGAGGGGCGACAGCGGGCGCCTCTCCGCTGGTACTGGTGGCCGCAGCTACACCCTGCTCGGCCTTCTCCACCTCTTCGGGGACGGAGGCGTGTGACCTGCTGTTGTCGCGAATGCCCTGCTGGCGACCCTGCCCCCCGCTCCCACCGACGCTTGGACGTCGCATCAGCCGGTGCGCAGAGAGAAAGCGCGGGGTCAGGGCACTGGACCGCAGAGACACACCCCCAGCGCTTTTCGCTCGACCCACCCTTTCCGTCGCGCCAACACCCACTGAGACCGCTTGTAGTTTGTGCTCCCTCACAGGCTGCGGCATGGCGCTGTACTGTTGAGCGTAGGCTATCCATTCGTGAGGGGCACGCCGCTGCCGTTGCACGGCCGACTCCGTGGCGTTCCCGCCCTGCTCACACTGCTGAGACAACACGCCGGTGGGGGTAGATGCTGCCGTGGTCTGTGAATGTACCAGCCGCCCCAGCTGCACACTCGTAGATGCCGCCGCCGCCGCTGCCCCCGCGTGCCCACCACCAGACCCAGCCCGCTCTCGACTCTTCTCAATGAAGCGGACCACCACATCTGGTACTTCTTCCCTTTCCTCTGCGCTGTCTTCACGTGGGTGCGATCGAGCAGCGGCGGCGGTGTCACCCGGCCGAGCGGACGGCACCATATCGAATGCGCATGCGGGAGGGATGGTGGGCCTTCGACTTCGAGAAGAAGCACCAGTCGTGGCGCCACCGCTGCGGGGCGGACTCGCGGAGGCGGTGCGACGCCCAGATACGTAGCAGTACATCCCCACCACGCACTTGCTGGTCTGCGCAATTCGTGGCGGCAGAACCCATGGAAAGCGCAGTCGCACGTACTGGAGTGCAGTCTGGTGTAGCATCCACGACGCGGCCTCCGTCGCTGCAGTGTTCGCCGACTGTGTGGTGGCAGTGGTGCCTGTGGTCTCGAGAGGCAGCACCAGTCGCCGGAGTGAGGGGGTGCCAGCCTCACCGAGAGAGCGGCGGCCCACCCCCACCTCGCCGAGGCTAAGCATGTGCCTTTCTTGCATTGCTACTCTGCGCGCTGCCGAGGCGGCGCCAGCGTCCGCCCCTGGGTGCCCGCCGGAGAGACCCCGCTGATGCTCCTCGGCGGTGAGTCGGTCCATGTAGGTCTCCGGCACGGACAGCAGCAGCGACACCGACCCAGTCTCCGCGCTCACACTCAGCAGCACGAGACTGGAGGTGACCAGGAAGGGTTGCGGGGCCACACTGTCGATTTCCTCGTCCCCTACGTCACCATCGTGATGACTTGGCGCGCCGTCCGTTTCACCAGGGCCCCGGGCCGCACCGCGAGAGCGCCGCAGGAGCATCAGCGGGGCCCGTTCCGTGAGCAGAGAGCAGGGAATGACCTGCGTGGGAGCCACCAGCCCCGGGGGCATGCGCTGCAGCAGCGACTGTACATCAGCAGCCGCGGCGCCCTCTCCGCCGGTCTCAATTTCTTCCGCGCTGTCCTCTCCGCTGCTGGAGTCCGGGCAGTAATCCAATGGGCCCACCACAGTGGACACCCCGCCCTCGCTCAGCACACGCACTGCGTGGTTGACGCTGTCAGTGAAGAGGATGTACGCGCCGCCGCCACTCTCCTCGTCAGAGACAACGGCAAGGTCGGTTGGGTAGCCAATCAAAGCCTGTTGAGGGGATGTGGCATCCACGTAGCTGACCCCCTGGACATGCCGTTGGACTGCCGCGTTCCCAGGAAGAGGTACCACTAGCACAGACATCTCAGGTGGGGATGGCACAGACGGGGAGGGGACGATGGGTGGCGCGCCCGCGATGGTCCATACGCGTGGCTGCCCCGTCGTCGCGGACGGGCCATCTCCCTTTTCGTCTTCACCTGTGGAGGTAGCAACTGCCTCTGATTGCGAGGTGCCCTCTGCCGCACCACTTCCGGATCGCTGATAGGTGCGACGACTGCCAATCCCTGTCACCAGCCGGAGCACCGCATTCGGGCCATCCGAAAAGATCAACCCTGAGGAGCACCATGCGAGCGCGGTGGCGTGCCTCAGCATGGAGGAGACGCAGCTCCCGTCGCGGTACCCCGGCACCCCGTCCATGCCAACGACGGTGCGCACGAGACGGTTACGAAAGTTAGCATACCGGATAGAGTGATTGCCCTCATCACTGATGAAGAGCACCTCACACTGCATCGCAGTTGCATCCGCGCCATTGCTGGTGAGGGGGGACATGGAGGACGACGGCATAGGACTGGGCGATGACGGCCGGCAACTACCACCGGCGCTGTGGGGGTCCACCCGCCAGCAGAGTGCGCCGGGCTTGTTGAAGCGTGCCATACTAAAGTGGCCATCAACGAACCCCATCGCACCACCCAGCAAGGGTGTCTGGAGGGCCTCCGCTGCCGCGATGGAGGCGGATGCCGACGGACTGCGGGATCGGTTCGGCTCCCGTGGCTGTGAGGGGGTCGCGTCATCGCCGGGGCTTCCGCGGCTGTGAGGACGTGCCCCGCTTGCGTGGCTGCTGGCGGAGTGCTGCTTGGGGGTAGTTGGTTCTCTCTCCTTTTCTTCCTCCACCCATTCGATCACCTTGCCCATAAACTCCGCCCAAGGCACCACACGAATTTGTATGCGCGGCATCAGGCGCACCTGCACCGCCCACAGCGCGTGGTGCTCCGGGTCGGAGACGATGAAGCGGTGGCACATGCGACGTTCATACTGCTGCGTCAGTCGCGCCTCCTCGCTCCAGAGTATTTCTTGCGGAGTTGCCGATGGGGGCGAGGGTGATGGTGATGGTGAGGGCTGGGTGCTGGTGACACTGGGCCCTGATGAGGCCCCGTCCGGCATCCCACATTCTCTGCCTTCAGCGTGCTGGCGTGTTGGGGTAGTGACACCAGTCGAAGGGGAAGAAAAGGGCGTCTGGGAGGAGTTCGCGTCCGGTGCTGCGGTGTCCGCGTCTTGTGTGAGTACTGTGGAGCTGTTGGAGGTCCGGGAGCGCGCAGTGATGCTGCTCACCGCCGCGGTTTCCCCCACCACCTCGCTACTGCCAGTTGCAGGGTCGTTCTCTGGCTCGTTGAGAAGTACCCTCGCCACTGCCTCTGTCCAATCCTTGCTGCTACTACCCTTTCTATCGACCTCGTCTACTGTGACGTCCACCGCCCGTTGCGGAGAGGGCGACGCCGTCTGCGAGCCCCCTTCTATAGCTCCTATTTTAACGAACTCGGCATGCGTGTCCGCTGTGCTGCTGGTGTGGCTCACTTCACGCACCACCGCATCGCTACCACCATGACTCTGTGTCAGCTTAGCCCGCCACAGCTCCTGCGCCACCTCAGTATTATGACGTACACAGCACCACGTGTAGTCGCGAACCACGGCGGTGAAGGTGTTGAAAGGCAGCTGGCTGCCAACCTCCTGAACAGTGGCTGAGGAGTCTCGGGTACTGACTGGGCCGTTGTCACTGCCAACGACCTGCAGGCGAGCCACTGCGACACCAGCGCTTGGAGCGTCGTGTGCATGCTGTGAGGAGAGTTGCCGGGGTGTCGCGAGCTTCGGTCCACAGTATCGTGGTTCCCCCACATGATAGGAAAGCAACACATGCCGAGAATCAATAGGGGCAACACACATGTGTGGTCTCTCCAGCTCTGCTGTATCCGTCACCACCGCAGGAACCTGCTTGTGGGGAGGCGGTGCTCTAGACTGCGTCCTCCTAGCATCCGCAGCTGGTTTGCTGTCCTGTGCACGCACTGCCCAAGGCACGCCAGCCCCCGCGCGCGGGAGGGGAAGCCGGTAGACACACTCGTCCAGCTGAGGCATTGCGCGGTCGTGCCGCTGCTGCTGCTGTGATGGCGACAGCAATGACGATGATGATGGAGACATACTAGGGGGACTGCACCCCGCACCGATGCTCGTGTACGCTGTACCAGCCACTGTGATACTGACTGTGAAGCCATTTACTATAACGGAGGCTGAGGAGGGGACTGCGGCTGCCGCCGCCCCATGAGAGTCCGGAGAGGCATCGCGCTGAGAGCCCGGGCATGCTCCCCCGTGTGCGCGAATCAGGGTTCGACTCAGGAACACTGACTGGGGGTCGTACGGCATCACGGCGATAAGCGGAGAGGCTGTAGCGTGGCCAGTGACCGCGACGTGGCGCTGCGGCTGGCCTCGGTCTGCATGCATATTTTTTTTTCGTTTGTGTGTTTGCTAGTATGGACGTCTAAGTGCGCTCACACCATCCCCCTCCCTTAGTGGTTCCCTCCCCGTCAGCTGAATGTCTGTAAATCTCGTAGCGAAGGGATAGCGGTGGTGCGGCGCGATGACGAACGTTGAGAGAAAAAAAAATACAGTGGTGAGAGGGGATGGGAGGGGGGGGGGGAAGTATCGACAACTTCCACTAAAAGAGACCAATCTATCTAATACTTGTGTGTATGTGTATGTGTGCAAGCGAGTATACCTGTGGGTCACTCGCTCACTTTGAACAATGGGGTGTGTGGCTGCTTGTCTGCGTGGCACTAATAAATGCCACGCTTGCTGTAATATAGTGTTGCTTTTCCTATGCTTCCTTTTGCTTTCAGTACTGCAGTGGAGCGCCAAAGATGTGGTGCAAGGTTGGGGGAATGATAGATTTGAGCAAACTCCACATAAAACAACATAGCCTTGTGCGCGCGCGTGTGCATGCTAGTGCGTCTTTGACAGCAGACGCCTCCCCACCGTTGGCACTGGGAGCAATCAGAGCTCTTTTTGATAGCTGGTTCGCGAAGTGCACACAGGAAATGAAGGGAGAGGTGAGGTGGGGTGGTGGTGGCGGTAGTGATACAGCAGCATACCATCCACACAAAGTTAGTATTCGACAATGCTCCTATCTAGGCATGCATACAGCGAGGCGCATTCCTTCTACACTAATACTTATATGTATATATGTATATATTTATATGTGTACGTGCGGAGGCACACGCTAACAGCACACATAAGTATACAACACATATAAGTTAGTTCACATATATAATGCAACAAACACCAGCGGCGACTTCTCCGCTGCCAGCAGACATTGTACATTTCCCAGAGCGGTAGTGAGAGATGGAGAAGCCACTGACTTCCTCAAGTGCATGCGTGTCTTTTTTCTGCACCCCCTCCCCCTCCGTCACGGCGCGCACCGTACCTGAAGGTCGAGAGAATGATGCACATTTGTGGTGTAGGGGGGGGGGGGGGGGGGCGCATTTTTAAACGAGGGGGGGGAAAGCAAATCGGGGGGGGGGGGGGGGGGGGGCGAGAAGACCGCTCAGGTCATGACAGTGCAATACAGTGTAACATAAAGCTCAAACGAAGGAGTGTAGGTACATGATATATCTATCTATATCTCTCTTTATATATAGATGGATAGAGAAAGAGTGAGTTCCCTCAGTCTTCTTCCCTTCTTGCCAAAGCGCGCAATCGGTGCGGATCAGTGATGGACACCCAGCTCACGATACCTATTTGCAGGTATGATTGCGTATGTGTGTGTGTGTGTGATGACACGTTGTCGCAATGATCCTTCCCGCTGCATGGATGCGGTGAGGAGCTCGAATCGGAGTATGCACTTATGCCGCGCCCCTCGCCATTATTTCTTTTCTCCTTCAGTCCCTTGTGTATACAGTCTGCCAGCTGGCCTCCAATAAAGTCAAAACGGGTTTGACGAGGTGAACCTGCTGTGCGCCCAGTTGGCAGCCTCCGCCCTCCCAGATGCTGTGGTGTGCTTGGCCTCTCCCGTCGCCACCACCACATCACAGTCGGTGTCGTTCACTAGCAGACCCACGCACTCCTTGTACACCCCCAGCCCCTGTGTTGATCCCGCCAGCCACTCATGCCACCCTGGCAACGTGCACGCCACCGCGATGCGCACGTTAGGTACCGGGTCGCTACTGTATTCACGCATCAAGCGTGCCGTGATGCTGAGCAGTTGCGGCCGGCGGAGGTCCTCCGCATTGAGGCCGCTCATCACGGGCAGCAACACGGCCAGACACTGCACCGCCATCACTCGTCGCGTGTAGGACCCCTGCTGGGACGGGGCGAACTCGTACTGCAGTAGCTCGGCTGTGGTATGCGCCGCCCACTCCGCCCCATAGTATCTGGCGACCACGGACAGCGAGCTGACGGTCTTGGACCGCACTTCGCTCACTGGGTCGCGGAGGAGGGTGCGGAGAATGACCTTGATTGGCCCGTACTGCTCTTGCGTCAGAACCCCACAAAAGTAGCGCGCAACGTGCGCCACTGCGCTCCGCAGACGCCAGTTGCCAGCATCCCGCATCACCTGCAGCTGGGCGACGAGAGGCTCCGTCACTATCGAGCAGCGCGTGCGCACTGCCGCCGCGGAGAGCAGCGGCGTTGCTTCTGCAGGGTTGGAGCGGTGGGGCTGCCGGCCCTTGCCTCCGCGCGTACGGTCGGTGGCCTTGGAATTGACGTCACCAGGGGTGGTGCTGCTGCTGAGACTGCTGCGTGCGCTCAGGTTGGGCCCTTGGGGTGTCAGTAGTCGTCGCGGCTCGGCCCCGACTCCTCCTCCGTCTTCCCGCCCTTCCTCTTTCCCTGTGGCCCCCACCGTGGGAAAGGACTCCTCATCTTGGGTGCTATCCGTCTCGATGGGGGACCTGCTTGAGGCGTCGGTGCTGCGCAGGTTTGTCTCGAGTCCCGCTACAATCTTCTCCAGGCTGTAGATGGCACTCTCCTGTACGGAGAAGACGGGATCTTGCATGAGCCGCACCACCGCCGAGCACGCCGCCGCCGCGATGGCGTCGTTGGAGAGCAGCACCAGTGGGGAGTAGCTCAGCACCGCGCTGGCGCGCACGCGTGGGTTGGGATCCTCACCGAGACCGAGGGCCAGCGGCACCAGGCGCTGCGCCACCGCCGCCGCTGACACCTCCCGCGTCAGCGGCGCCACCTGCGAGGCGACGGCAGAGCGAATCTCCGACTCCTCGTCCTCAGCCAGGAGCTCCACTGCGCGTATCAAGTCGTCAGGGTGGGTGACGAGGGCGGCAAACTGCCCCATATGCCCCGCCGTCACATAGCGCACGCGCCAGCTGGGGTCACTGCAGGCAGACATGTAGGTTGCCAGGAGATACTTGGTGGCCGCCTCATGTCCGAGCAACTCCGCCATCCTTGGCATGCCCGCAACCAGCAGGTAGCGCACTGTGTCACTGAGGTCATCCGTGATGAACTCACTCACAAGTGGGAGCGGCATCTCGACGCAGGCGACGCGATGTGCCTGTGCGACTGTCACCCACTGCTGCAGCGCGGTCACCGCCGCCTCCCGGACCATCACGCTCTGATCTCGGCTGCTGTCGGTGAACCAGCGGAACCACATCGCCACGCCAACCCCGCTCGCCCGCACCACTGCTGGACGGGAGGCCAAAGCCCCGAGTACACCCGCCGCCACGGCACGTGGGGCGGCCCAGAAGGATTGCCGCATCGAGAGCACAAAGGGCGTGAGGAGAGTTGCTGTCACAGTGTCGTCCACCACCGCAATGATGCGCTGCAGGGCGCGGGTGACATCGCGCTGCACTGAGCTCTCTGCGCAGCAGCACAGCTGCATGAGGAGCCCCATGAAGTGGGCCACAGTATCCACGGTGATCTCATCCATCGCCGCAATGACGTCTGGAAGCACCCTGGCGATACAGGGCGTGCAGTCATCGAAAGATTCGCTGTAGTCGTCCCACTCAAAGGCAGCGAGAAGGGCGGGGAGTAGGTGATCGAGGATGCGCACCGTGGACATCTTTCTAGCGATGGCGACACACTGCTGAGAGACGAACTGCCTGCGCTCGTCAATGCTTGCGCAGTCGCAAACGTATTGCTCGCTTGGACGCACCTTGTCCATCTCTAGTGTGATTAGCGGCGCAGCTGAGGCGATCTCGGCAACGTCGCACTCGCTCTCCGGTCGTGGGCTAAGCGTGAACGCGGCATTCAATGAGCGGCGCGGGTTGCTCCCACTGCCGCTGCTCATGCTGGTTGATCCCTCTGTAGTGGAGGAGCTAGCAATACTAACACTGGTCGTCGGAGCTGCTGTGCTTGCCCACCCTGTTACATGACTCGGCGATGGTGAGGGTGAAGACAGCGTATCGGCACCTCGCTGGATCTCATCGAGAACCCGCTCCGGAGCTGGAGAGCCGCTACCGCTGATAGCTGTGTCAGCCTCCAGGGTCGGAGATTTCTGGTAGCCACCACTGCCACCCATGTCCGTGGTTGCCGCGCGTGGCATCTTGATAAAAGGCATTGCTAGCCCGTCCACCTTGCGAGTAGCACTTCCTTGGAAGGCGGAGAGCAGACCGCGAGCATGGGAGTCCTGGCTCCCGCTGACGGCATGCTCGTGTGACGGCCTGCTAGCTTGAGCAGGGTACGAGGTCTCATTACTGCTCAGACTGCCTTTCCCTTCGGAAGGGTATCTGGGCTCCGACGGCGGTGGGGAGCGCGTGGCTGCACCTCTGCTGCTCATTGCACAGCTGGTGAGCAGACGGGTGGGTGAGCCAAGGGCGAGTAGTACGTAGAAACACAATACACACACACACAGCACAAAGGAAGAACTATATATAATCAGTACCTTTTCTTCCGTTGAGGGGCAGAGTTAGCTACAGTGAACTGGTACTTGTGTGTGCTAGCGTCTGCCCTTATCTTTCCGCAGATGTGAAATGACACTGCAACAACGACAACAATCAAGTGGCGCTACCTAATTCTCATGAAACAATGCACACACGTGCGTAGACACACACAGCACCGTCAGCGGTTTACCAGGAGGTGGTCTGCAAATGCCTTCGTGGCTTGCCCTTGCTTCAGTATATATAGTTCCCTCGCTACCCACCTGTTACGGCGCTGATGACAGGCGGATTGTGTAGCTCTCCTGGGGATGGTGTATGAATCCGAGCGACGTCACAAGAATGAGGAGGGTCACACTGAAAGCAGCGCTACGGAGGTTCCCCACGCGAAAGAGTGCTGTTCCGCTAAGTTTGGGGATGCAGAGGAACGGTAGGATGTGCGGGGTGGGAAGAGACTACCGATTTTTCCTTCCAGCGCGCTCCCTGTATCAGAGATCTAAATACTAGGAGAATATATATATGTATGTATATAAAGTGTACGTGTATCAGTGAGATCGATTAATCCACTATCAGGCTGCTACTTGGTTAACACCTGATCCTCGATGCTGATACAAATGTGTGAGGGAGGAGGGGAGATAAAATGTTCTGTTTGTCAGAGAGAGGAGCATGACAAATGGTACGGACCCGTACGGGAGAAGACAGAAACACGGTTTCGTCACGCATCACCGATCTGTGCACCACTGCGCTTCCGGCAGGCCTCAAGCACAGCCTGTACAGACTCCCTAAAAAAAAAAAGCACACACATACATTATTTGTTTCTTTTCACCTGTAGTTTCAAGTTAACATCAGCACATACACACACAGACACACGCAACGCGCGTGACGCCGCTATACATCAATACACCGACTATGCCCAATCACAGGGCCACCGGCGCGTCTGCAGGAAGCGCCCCTGCGACAGAGAAGGAGAGGGAGGGCAAAGAAGGTCTGTAGTCGTAGGACTGATAGTAAATCAGGAGTGGAGAGGGGCTTCCCCACTAATCATGACAATAGACCGTCACGACGCCTGTCCAAGTTGCTTCTGCAACTCCAGGATATCTGGCGTCATAGTTGGAACTGGTGTGCAAAGGAAACGGGCGAGCTCGTCAATGCAGACACGGCCGTCTTCATCTGTGCGCACCTCCGCGAGTAGTTGTCTCACATCTGACTCTGGCATCTTCTCACCAAGCGAGGTGAGAAGAGTAATTAACTCCCCGAGGGAGAGGGTCCCTGATTCCCCCGCATCAAACGCACGGAGAGCCGTGAGAAGGTCGTCTTCGGTAGGACCGTTGTATGGCTGCGCCATAAGCTGGGTGAACGTTTGAAAAGGCACGGGATCAGGAAGAGGGTGGAGGATATCTTTGAATTCAGCCTCAGTGTGTCGCCTACCAAGGCTGCGAAGAATGTGCTTCAGATCCAACTGCGACACAAAGCCGCTCTTGCGTTCATCGAAAAGATTCCAAGTGTTCACCCATTCCTTGGGAACAGTGGGAGTGTTGGTGTGGGGTGCCGCCATTGTAGACGAGTTCCCTCCAAATACAAGTTGATTTTCACCACCTAAGTCAGCTGCTCATATATATATATATATATATATATATATATATATATATATAAGGATAATAACAGCAAGCAAATTCATGAAGATTGAGCAATAGTGATAGTGACAGTGGCACTCTGTTAGTGGGCCGAGCGCTCCGAGACATCTCGCAACATCCACAGTATAACGTGTATGGCGTCGCAGACCTCATTTTCTTGGTTGTCTAGTCCCTTTTTTGAGGGGAGAGGAACAAGGGGAACTGTAATGCATCTAAAATTCTCTCCTCCAAAGTAAAATAATAGGAACAATAGCACTGTTGCACACATATCTAAGACGAAACGTCAGAGAAGACGATACAGTGAGTGCATGTGTGTGAAGGAAGGTAAATAATAAAAAAACTGTGATCATATATGTAAGAGTGCGCAAACGAGCATTCCAAAACTATATATAATGGGTACCATTATAGTAGTCGTATTATAATGAGATTCTCTAGCGTGAATATGTACAAGTAATTGTGATATAAGCCATTAGGCCTGCGTACTCACACATACACACACACACAGGGGTTGTGGCTAACAGTAAGAGCAGTAACCAGAAACTCGAGATATATTCTATTGAGATCGGAAAAGCTTGAAGTACATACTATGAAATTCACTAGTTACTGCCCGAGCGGGCGCGTTTTCGTGTTGATCTTGAGGATGCTTGCTTAGTACGGAAGATGGGAGTTCCAGAAAGTCGAGCAAATACAGAGGGGCTCCTCCCGCGAGAAGGTACTGGCGAAGTGGTGGTACCCTGACAGCTGTCACTCGTGTTCGCGGCGCAGCGACTCAGCTGATTTACGCTTTGTTGCGAAAGTGATCTCAAGGCACTATGTGACTTTGGCGCTTGGCTCATAGCAGGCGATGAGTTGTTTAACTTCTGTGGAAAAACACCCAGGGCGCCGTGGCGCGCGCGCTGCGCCGGTGGTGGTGGTGAGCGGGACTCTGACGAAGATGGTTTCTGATTTACGCCGCCGCCCCGCCGGTGACGAACAATTTCCTTGCGTGGCGTTGATATTTTTTCGGCTGTTCTGGTTGCAGATGGGATTAGCGATACCGTAACAGAGTGCGTACGTGCGCTACAGCTGGGGTCTGTGACTTCCGCTTCCGCACCATTGTGCAGCGAATATGCCGGGGAACTACGCGTCCTCATTGCTCGATGCTGCTGTTTCCCCTTAAGGAAGGCGGCAACATCTACTCCATTAACACATAAGTGTGGAGTGGCAGTTCGTGAACCCTCATCACCGCCTCCGGTTTTCACGAGCAAATTCCACTCGTGCAATATACTTTCCAGTTCCGATATGATACTCGGTAGCTCTTTCGCTACCCGTTTGCGCACTGCTTCTTCGAACAGCAGTTGCTTCGCCATGTTCAGTTTCCGACTCATAAGCCGCTCACGGGAACTATCCTTCATTGCTTGCTCCTCTGCCAGTATACGAGACATACTGTCTATCAGTGATGGTATCCGTTCCAAAAGAGAGAGGCGACCCTCCAGAATTGCCAGTTGCTGCTGCTTTTCTAGCAGTATGTGCTTTGTCTGCGTGATCGACTCACAAAAGTTTTCCATACTTGCTTCTACTGATGGGGATGATTGCTGCTGTCGCTGCTGTTGTTTGATAAGACCTCCACAGTTGGCGTCTTGGGTAATTATCACGTACCGTTCCTTTGCTTCCTGCAGCCGCAACTCTGCATTTCTCAATTGGCCAGTACATTGCACACTAATTTTCCGCTGCAGCTTCTCTCGAGCCGCTGTCACGTATGCTAGGACTGGTGCAAAAGAGAGAGCTGTCAGAGTGCTGCGGACGACCATGGGCAAATAAATTTCCCCCTTTCTTACTTCAACCACTGTCCCTGCTGACAGCGATGTTGCTGTAGAGCGATTTGAGGACGATGCAGATGACACCTGAGATTCAGCAGATGCGTGCCTTTGCATTTGCTCAACTGCTGCTCTGGCCCTCTCGAAGTCTTCACTCAACTCACTCACTTGATCTTTTATTTCCGTAAGTGATACAGGCAATTCAACTATTCCTGATGTAGGAAAAGAATCTCTATTGTCGTTTCCGTAGTAAATTTCAGTTTGGTCTCCCGTGATGTAATTTTTAAAAAGTGTGCAAATATTTTCAAGCTCTACGGAGGCAGTCAACTTCATATTTTTGTTTTGTTCATCAATCCTTTGCAAAATGTCTTCTGCCTCTGCTTGAATTCGTGATAAAGATAAATCTTGGCGCTGCCCATATGAATCTATATCGTCTAACTCAACTTCTAGAATTGTTTCCCGATTTGAAAAATTGTGCTGCACCGTTCCAGATGGCGTTTGTGCAAGTATTGATTCACGTTGCTGATCTTCTGGTAAGAGGGTTAAATGAATACAGCTGTGTTGAGTGGTGACACGAGGCTGCAAGCAAAGACTTGATTTTCCATAGTCACAATAACTAGGAGCTTCTAATAATAAATGCAGCTCTTCCTCCGTCTCCAACTCAGCACGGATTTCTGTTACTGGATTTGGATGAAAATCACAATCTCCCGCTCCTGGAAAAATAGCTGTGGGTCCGTTTGTAACAAAATTCTCCATTTTTTCACCAACAGTATTTTTCTTTGCTTCAATGGCTCTATTTCGTGAAACATGCGTTGATGACTTCATAGAAGACAAAGCGGAGTGGTATGGACCATCAGGAAACAAATCATCGTGGGTAGTAGTGGATGTGGTACTGGTACTCAATGAAATGCATACCCTGTTCAAATATTTTTCGGCGTAACGTGCACGAAGCACGGCTTGGTCAGTGGCGTTGCAGTGCAGGAGAGCACGTTGCTTGCACAGTAGGCGCAGTAATTGCAGACGATTTTCAGCAAGATCATTCAGACGAACATATTCACTTTGCAGTCTAGTATGTACTTCGTGATGGGTCATTTTGGTAGTTATCTGCTGAATAATATCGTGATACTGGTCATTTGCATCAGCGGGGGCTCTAGCTGCATTTGGTTGCTGCTGTTGTATCGTCCACTCCTCAAAGGAGGGAAGTTCTAAATGAGTCTCAGGAGATATCGTTCCATCAGGTACAGGTGTCGGATTTTTTGAAAATTTGAGTTCAAAAATGCGGTCAACATGCTGAGAATTACGTGATTTCAGCATTTTAGTTTCCGGGTATATTGGGTCACGAAGTTTCTGGGACATCATATCAATAAGAGGTCTCAACTCTGGTAATTTCGGAGTTTCATTCAGCCGTGAATACAGAAAAATCAATTTTCGAAGGAGTTGATCATTGTCTAATGCAGTATTTCGTTCGGCTGCCTCGCTGAATGACTGAAAGTCGTGCAAAAATGGGAGTAGAGAACAGTCCACAAACGCCTGCCACTTTGCATTCCTATCACGGGCTCCGACACCTGTCCTTGCCCAAGCTGCGTCTACTCGTGTAGCAACGTCTGATAGCAACGTAATTATTGGAATCAAATCACTTCTGGTCGTAACTGTGGACACATTGCCTAGTGCCGCAGAATAGTCGTGCATGGCAGAATTTTCTGGTTTCTCTGCACTGCTTTCAATATATATTCCATCGTAAACCCTATCTTCCTGTTGTGACATGGTTAAATTTACAGTGCTAGCTGCTACGGGCTTCCCTGTGGCTAACTAAGAAAAAGTAACGCAAATCTAATTTTAATCTGGGAGAAGTGTAAACGAGAGTGCCGATCTACCTTCAATAAAAATAATATATATATATATGTAACCTTCAGTACTTTTATCTAATCTTGCGTTCCGTAACATTTTAACAGCGACAAATAATAAAAAAATCGAAGCAAACATCAACGAAAACCAGTATTGGGATTATCATAGCGTACGTAACTATATGCTCATAAAAATTGCCTGTCAGCTCTGCAGGGGGAAAAAAGATACCTGAATAGTTCCTCCTTATATAAAGCACTGCTGCAATATTATTTTTCTAACATACTGCCGTAACCGAGCTAGTTATCTAAACACGGGCATCCGCGGTGCGCGCGCGTTGGCTTTGCTTCGGGGGGCGGCTATCCCGTCGGGGCCCCGCCGGGAAAGGGGGGGGGGGCGCTCGGCCCCGGGCTTCGGGCCCCCCCAACAAAACGGGGGGGGTTGGGGTTCCGTGGAGCGGGGCGTAGGGGGGCGGTGCGGGGGCCCTGCGACAGGCCAAGCCGCCCGGGTTTGCGACCCGGGCCACGGCAATGTGTTCGTATTTTTTAAATCGACAAGGTGTCAGCCGCACTGCTGGGACAGCGCGCTCGTTCAAAACAATAAGTCCACAAACTTAACCCTGAACTCTGTATACACAACGCGTCAGTGGGATTTCCATGCATCTAGTAATATAGTAGGTGCTCATAGAGAAGCCTATGCATAGAGAAGAATCGACGCAATCACCAATACTGATCCGAGGACAAACAACG
>JAODGE020029250.1:0-11287 GCA_027574965.2 Ecitophya simulans
ATAATCAGGGATAATCGGCCCGTTGCCGAATGTTCCGATGTGAGTAAACAATGGTACCTACAATGTCGTTGTTGACCGAGTCTCATTGAAAACTAAACTTAAAACTCTCTCTCTCTCTCTCTCTCTCTCTCTCTCTTCTGATCAATTGTTAGCGGAACATAGAGCATCGACAAATGCTCTCCAACGGACCCTGTTTTTTGCTAACGCCTTGACTTCGTCCCACCATTTTCCAGCTACGCTCGCCTCCTTAATTACGTTCTACGTAGTATTAGGCCTTCCAGGAGGTTAGGGGTATTTTCTCGAAAACGTGGAAGTAACATAAGTGTGAACATGCAAATGATAAGTTTTTCCAAGTTTCGCATTCATACAACAAGACCGATTTTACGTTCGAGTTGAAACTGCGTAGCTTGGTGTTAGCGCTATATCATCTTAAGTTCCAGTAAGGCAGCAAATGCCGGATTAGCGTACCTTATCCTTGCCGCCAATCGTCTCGTGGTATTCGTGGTATCTTACAACGAACCCAACTTAAGTTTTATCTAATTGTAAGATAAAACATAACTACACTCAGTTCTCAACAATAAGTAATAGCAAAGAGTACATACATATAGAATATTAAATTGTCGTTATATTTGATGAAGAGCAGTAGAATTTTTAATATAGAAAAACATTCATTACTTATTAGTCAGAATCCCTATTTGGAATGGCAAAAATGTAAACGATAATACAATAATTGTTAAATTGGCATCATTCCATTCTGTCTTTATCGTAGAATAATGATAAATGTAAAAGATAAAACGTTCATTACTTAATACTACATCCAATAACTATATTCTGTTATTGCGTCATAAATTTGTATCCCGATATATGTTGATAAAATGTTTACATATAGTAAAAGTTTTTATTTTGCAAAATATTATATAATACCCGACATACCCCGAGTTACGTAGTTAAGCCGAGTTTCGCGTAAGTCGGAGTGCTTAAGAAACGAAGTAATAATTCAAATACAGGAAAGTTTTACATGTGCTACAAGAGACTCCACCATGCTTGAAAAGAAAAGCATTGACAGTATGTAACACATTTGATGCTTGTCAACGGAACCCTTAACATGCTTTTACTCTAGCTAACTCGATCGAATTATCAATAACGCAATATTCGCAAATTCCTGCCAGCAAAGCGGCACAATTATTTTTTTCCTCTTCCACTGTTTAATTAATATCGGTATGAAATAATATAACTCACATGTTAAGTAGTTATTCGACTCTTCAACTTTAAACATTCCTACAAGCCTTATGTTTATGCTATGTTTAAAGTGAAATAATCCACAATAATAAATAATTTAACAATACAGATCGTACGGGTTTGGCGAAATCGGATCTTATTATTATTTATTGTTTCCAGGTATACATATTCAGCTATCACACGAGTTTTGTAATTGTGACATGCTTTTAAAATAATTGTTTTTTCGTGCTTTGCGTTTGATAATATTCATGTCTAATATACTATTTCAAATCCACTTCATTGTTAAAGTTAGTTGTAGCCCTAGTTATAAATTAATGACATTGGTTACAAATGTCAACGTTATATATTCCGTTCTAAGAATTATTGCAAAGTTCCGTTAATTACTAATTAACCGATATGAACTTTTCAATATGCTACTTACGGTAACGGCTGGTGTGTAACATGAAATACATATTTTACAATCAGAGAAAACGATTGCACCGTAAGCAAAAAAAAAGAGCTAATTATGCATCTATAGTTCTGATTTTCATTAGAGGAAACCTTTAATTTAATTTATACCTCCACACACAGAAGCAAATGTGACACGTTCGACATAGTTCCGATAAGATAAGAACAGCGGTTGAATTTCTATCGATAAATACTGATGTTCTTTAACACTTTTGTCACTCCCTGTCCTTGTTCACCTCCGAAACGTACGCACAGCTGAAATATTGCAAAGAAACAAACAAACGCAACGCCCAAAGTAAGGAAGTATCATATTACATTCCTTATCTACGGACAAATATTTATTCATTTTTCCAGGATTGAGTGCGTGGATGTTCTACAAAATACTACAAAATAAATAAGTACGCGACCGTGAAAAGTGCTCTCATACAATATGCAGCTGCTGCAGCTGTTGTACAATAGTTGAATATAGTTCTATTAAAAGGTATGTATGTAAATATGTCATTATGTTCAGGAATGAACATCCCGTAAATAGACGTCGAGATTTCGGTGATTGCGATTAGTCTGGTTGGTTGTCTAAGCTCAACTATCACGGTGCTGATGATGTGTCTATCGTGTTCATAGCCGTCTAATCTGAGAGCAATACTACAATATTGGTGAAAATTTCTCTTTCGCGACCTTCATCGCGCGTGCCGTGCAGCGACTTTCTCGTTAAATGTTAAACCCGGACGCCCTGCCAACTTTACCACCTGCGTCAGTGCGAGTTTCTTCGTTCGCTTGAAAGTAAATGCTGTTTCCGTTCTTGCAGTCAATCGAGTGATTGCCGAGTGCCAACGTCGCCGGCGAATAAACAAACTACAGCAAGTGTGATTCGCAACACATCACGATCTAATTACGGCACGGTTTTACGCACGGAAACAAATCACCTGTGAATCGAATAAACGTGAGTGATAAAAACTCGTTCATACGGAAACTACGGAAACAATTGACGATCGAGTGTCTGCGTTTAAGGTTAGGAATGTATACAACGTCTGCGAGGTCTTCCAATTGAGGAGAACAATTAAACATACGCCGGAGAGTGTTTTTGCCATTAAAAACAACAGTGACAATGTGTGGAGATACAATGGAAACATAAACTAACCGGCCTATAAATTATGAATTTATGAACGTGCCCGAGCATAAACGTGGGCATAAAACGGAGGATCAACGCGCGCCGATTTTCCAGCACGGGCATTCAATATTCAAATTGAAAAACCATGAACGACAATGACGTTGTCCTGATTGTTGCGACGTAGCGGCATCGATTGTAGGCGATAAGCGTGTTCATCGTCGTGGAATGAGCAAGGAGTATTCGCGTTCGCTGCGACCACGACGGCAGCGACGAACTCCCAGCACAATTGTGATAAACGCCGTCGTTCCGACCGCTGGACCGTCGGTTCATATATATTATAAGTCCACCGGCTGTCCGGTCAGTTAACGCGCGGAGCGCCCGGGCACCGCTCGGGAGAGATTTTCGCGTTCGCGCACGAATTCGAATAATACGCGCCGGCGGGTTTGTTCACGTTCACGATGCTCGCGACCAAAGCCTTCGCCCTCTTCGTACTCCTGGCCGTGCCATACGCCGACGGAAAATCGGTCGGCAAAGGTGATCCATTCAAGGGCGTCGCGCAAGGTCAAGGCCTTTACTCGTCCCAAGACGACGTCGAAGTTTTAACGTCGGCCGATTTTCGAGAGCGCGTTTTTGGCCGGCCGCAAGCTTGGCTGATTGAATTTTATAACAGTTGGTGCGGATTTTGCCAACGCTTCGCGCCGTCCTGGAAGGCACTGGCCACGGAGACCAAACCGTGGAAGACCATGGTTCGCGTCGGAGCTATCGATTGCTCAAGCGACGCTAATAGTCAATTGTGTCGCGAATACGAAATAACCGGTTATCCGTCGTTGCGCTACTTCCACGAAAATTTTCAGAAAGGCATCGGCGCCTCGGTGCCGAAGGGCAAAGACCTGGAAGAGCTGACGTACGAATTGATGAAAGTCATGGTGTCCGAACAACACGTCGGCAGAGGATTTATCTATCCGAACCTGCTGCCGTACAGGCACAGCGAATTGAATAACTTATTCCAGGAAGTTAATCCGAAAGCGAGGTATGCGTTTCTGGTCGTAGACAATGCAGGTACCATGAATGGCGCTCACCTGGCCTTGGATTTCTCAACGGTGCCGGAGATCGGCATTAGGTATGCGGATTTCAATAACAGCAATCTGATTAGCAGTTTGGGCATTAAAAAATTGCCGTACATGGTGGCCACAGATAAAGCCGGAAAGATCGGGGTGTTCTCCCACTTGAAAACGCTCAAGGAGCTCCGAGACGCTATTGTCGATTATGTCAAACCCGCGATTGACATCACCTTCGCCGAGGATGACGTGTTCAGAGGTAAATGGCTTGAGGTACAAGTTCCGGACATGGCGACCTTGATGGAGGAGAAACAGAAACAAGCGATTCGCCTGAAAATCAAAGAAATGGGCGACGCTATCTACCAAGTCGATCTGGAGACGGCGTTGCGGCACAGTCTGCTGAACGAAGTCGCCGCGCACAAAGAAATCGCCGGCGAGTCGTTGTTGGCGCTGCGCGGCTTTGTTAACGTTTTGCGCAAATACTTTCCGTTCGGTCGCAACGGGCAAGTGTTGCTGATGGATCTTTTCAACCTCGTGAACTCCCGATCCGCGGTCAAAGGCCAAGACGTTGCGAACTTGATTCGGCAGAACGAGAACGAGAGCAAGATGGTGTTCAGCTCGAAGCATAGCTGGATGGCTTGCGAGGGTTCCTCGTCCGCTAGGCGCGGTTATCCGTGCGGACTGTGGAAGCTCTTCCACTATCTCACCGTGCAGGCCGCAAGTCATGCGGGCGAACCCAAGGAGGTGTTGTACGCTATGCGCGGATATATCAAGAACTTCTTCGGCTGCGAGGATTGCAGCAAACACTTCCTGAGGATGGCCAAAGAACGAAAAATCGATGACGTGAGTACGTTGGACGAGGCGATTGTTTGGCTTTGGTCGGCGCATAATGCCGTGAACAATAGGCTTTCGGGCGATCAAACCGAAGACCCCGAGTATCCGAAAGTGCAGTTCCCGTCGGAGGCGAGCTGTCCGCGTTGTCGCGACTCCAAGAAGGAGTGGGTGAATCCGGAAGTTTTGCGGTATTTGAAAACGATGTACAGTCGGCACAATATCAAGTATCTCGGGTCGGATTTGCGCGTCGTGCAACAGCCGCGCGAGGAACAACCCCACGCCAAGTCTGTTCTCGAACAGATCGATTCGAGTATGTGTATTGCCATATACGTAATTTCATTCATACTGATCGTAATACTAATTCGAATGTTTTTGAAGCGGGGGTATAGAAAAAAGATGTACGCTCATGATCTGCTCGGCAAAGTCTGAACAACGATTAGGACGCTTAGGATATCAATCGATTATTTAGGACGATAAAGACTTGGCCGACTCTCGAAAGGGCGAGTGACTTGACGCATCGGTCCAACACCACGCAGGGACATCACTAAATCGAATCACAATATGACAAGAATTTTTGCCTGATTATATTAACAATAAGTCCAAACAGAAATTAAAGCAACACATTCCAAAGATGGTTTATTACGTAGTAAACGTTTATTTCTTTTTAATGTGAAATTGCTACACTTGGGGGGCGGTAGATATCGACGTGCGTAAGATAATTAACGCATTTCAACTAGACAATTTAACGTCGCGTTAGCGTCAAGCGCAGCGTGACGATCGACGCTAACACACTAACCAATTTGTGCAATCGAAATCTGCATTGTATTAATTCAATATATAATGCATCTAATCAAGTAACGGGACCAAGGACGAAATCGTTAAATTTAATCGGAGATAAAGTACAATAAATAATATCGTCGCGATTTCGGTCCACCTACGAACGAATTACAATTATTCACACTCGGTGCGTGAGACGTCGGATCGCTTTTAATCGTTTTTATTCAATCAAACAACTAATATACAAAATACGGTAGAATCAGAGGATCCATTTTTGGGGGGAAGTAGTCTGCATTACAATTATTAAAAGCTAAGAAACCGTGTGTTCCGTATCACGGAATTCGTTGGTGTTGTGAGACATCAGAAACACTGCAACGCTTATTGTTGGAGTTTATTTGTTGTGTTGCATAGTATGTATTTAGTTAAGTTCGGCTTTATATCGAGAGCTTTTGCTTTTCGTAGACAACGGTATAGCAACATGGGCGCGTAATAATACATTCACATAATGATAAAACAAACCAACATAACAACAAATAAAAGATCACGAGTGCCAAGGTACGGATTACTGTTTAATGAGTAAAGCGAGCGGCGCATGACCGTCGGACTAACGAAAGCGAACTTTGACTGACTAGAGCCGTTGTTTGTATATATAAAAAAGATGTTGATACGAAGAAAAGCGAATGCTTATACGTAGATGGATGACGGTAAAATTGTCTTGTAGATAGTTATAGCGTTATAATATTTTTACAAATATAAATATTCTTATAATTCCCCTAGCTAAGCGCCATTCGCAAAATACGTAAAGTTTCGACGGACTAACAACTCGCTTTGTTGTAGCCAAAACTTTGTTTCTAGAGAATACTGGTTGTAAGCCACATGTTATTTAGTTCTAACATAAACCGATTTGTTCGAGATCATGTTTAAATACTGTTGATGTTTTGAAAGTGAAATTAAAATTTCTCAGTTGCCGGGTAAAACGACAGACAATAACGGCGTAATCTACAATTCCAGCGAATGCATGTTATCATGTTATAAAATCGAGTGGGTACGCGGAGCAAGCTTAACTGCATGTAATAACAATTTACATTGGCATTGAGATTGAGTTCGTTCGACTCGTTCATTATATAAAACCCTGAAAGGGACCAATTGCGAGCGTGACTGCGATCTACGCGCGCTACATTGATTTATGTTTCATTTTATTTCCATTGACACACGTCACAGAACTACTTTGGTCCGCTGAGAAACATGTCCTACAAGCTTACATATGATCAAACAATACGACCTGAGATAATGAAATATAAATAAACTATTAAACCTCTGGTTCTGTTTTTGTACTGCATCGTGGGAATGTTATAAAACTCAAGTAGGTTCACTTAAAACAAAGGGATTTATCTTAAAATAAAAATATCAAGCGGATAATAAAATTAGGATACATCAACAAACACGGATATTTCGAAATGTGATTCGCATTCGAGTTTAAAGATCATCATACCAAGGAAGAAAAATGCCTGTTCAAGCTGCGCACGCTCGCTGCTAGGTAAACAACGTCCAATTTTCGTAATTATCAATAAATACTCGGTTTGCTCCGACGTTGGTTGGCTCATATTGTCTAATTAAAATGTATGTTGTTAGTCCATCATCATAAGTAGATTTTTGTAGATTGTACAATATGGCTGATCAGCAGTATTTTAAGCAGCATATACCGACTGAAATCAAATAAAAAGAACATACATATGATAAGAGGACCAGTTACCAAAACATCAAAATGTTTATACTACGCATCAAAACATTTGCAAACGATCATCACCTTGGAGATTTCCACGCCGGTCATCGTTTTGACAAGCTCTGGCACCTTCGAGACGATGGTGAAGACTTCCTGCGTCAACTTGGCAGCGCCGACATCACCGTTTCCACTCGACACCATCGTGATCTTCTTGGTCTGTGATAGCGGAGCAGCCACTTCGGCGGCCACCTGCGAGGAAACAAAGAAGAATGATAAATAAATTAATATATTGACGTTTAAAGAACTTATAAATTAATTTACGAATGTTAATACTCTGTGTTTTTTAGTACGAACCTTGGGCAGTACGTCCAAAATCATCTCCATCATGGCGGCATCTTTGTACTCCTTGAACGCCTCGGCTTTCTTGGCCATTTGTTCCGCTTCCGCCTTGGCTTTGGCTTCGATCGCAAAAGCCATGGCTTGTCCTTGCAGCCGGATGGCTTCAGCCTCGGCTTCGGCCTCCAACTGCACCTTCTTGTTGTTCGCTTCGGCGATTTTTTCCAATCGATACTTCTCCGCTTCGGCGGGTCGTCGAATTGTGGCCTCGAGCTCGCGCTCGCGACGAATGATTTCCTGATCCTGCACGGCGATCTCCTGCGTGCGCTCCACCACCTTGATCTGCATCTGCTCCTCCTTGATGCGCTGCTTGGTTTTCGCAGCCTGCAGCTCATAGGCCATTTCGGCTTCGGCGTTCTTCGTCTGCACTTCAACGTCGTAGGCGGCTTTCTTCAGTTCGAAGTCGCGACGAGCTTTGGCGATATCCGTGTCGTTCAGAAAGACGGATGCCATGCGTTGTTCTTCGGCGATGGCTTCCTTGATGGTGGCGTCGCATCGCGCTTCGGCTTCGCCGATGCGAGCATCGCGTTTCACTTCGGCCGTACGTGCCATACCCAAACTTTTCAGGTATCCCTAGTGGTGACATACGCGCTCGTAAGTACAACAACAACGACACGCGTTCAACAACAATCCAACCACATCGAATCCCATCACATTTACAACTAGGAGGTTGGGCAAGAGAAGTCTATCTTAGTCATACGGAATAGAGAAGGTAACAGAACATTGTTGAACACAATATAAGAAGCCAACTGTGCTTGGAAGTCGAACTACATTAAACAAACAAAACGTGGCACTTTCGCACGATCACATGCGACTACTGAAGCTTTCCTGGATTTTGACCACATCAACATACCTTAGCACCCTTTTTATGTAGCAAATAAAATCATGATATTGTAGTATAAATTTAATTATGTAGAATAATATTAAAGGCATCGCACATTTTCATCTAACTAATTATAAGTAATTATAGTTACTCTTCGTTTCTTCTAGGCATTCTTTTTAAATGCGTACGTTTTTTGTACTTTCACACAGTAGAACCCCGATAATACGAACACGCACACCATAATATAGGTTTTGCAGCGGATTAGCGGAGTTTAACTGTATTTTTTTAAACCTAATTTCGAGTTTTGAGAACATTTTAAAGACACATACCTCTTCATCACGAATATCTTTCAGCGTGTATGAGACGACCGTGATGCCCATGTTGACTAAATCGGACGAGGCGACTTCGAACACCTGTTTGCTGAACTTCTTACGGTCCTTGTAGATTTCCTCGACCGTCATGGAACCCATGATGGCGCGTTGGTGGCCCTCCAGAGTCACAAGTGCAATGTGCTGGATTTCAGATTCGGACTTCCCCAAGAACTGCTCACACGCAGCAAGAAGCATTTCTTCATTTTGACCTTGAATTTTCACCTAAAATGTTGCACGCATTAATCAAACGTTCGTTGATGACTTGTCGATCATTTACTTGTGCAATTCCAGTGACTGAAATTGGAACGCCTTGGCTTGTGTATACAGTTGGAGAATCCACTTGTAGAGTCATAGTGTTCAATGACAATCTAAAAATAGAATAACGTTACAAATAAATGAGAATAATTGCTGAAATTTGTAGTTACCTTTGAATTCGTTGTATAGAAGGCCATATAAAAGCTCGTCCACCAGGCACAAGATGTGGTTTTGTATAACAGCATCCTGATAAATGATAAATTAATTAAATTAAAACCACTGTTCATTGGTAATATCATATTTCATCTATATAACATGCACTATATCAAAGAATCTTCATATAAGTCATTTCTAATGTCAACATTAATGTTGAGTACTATGAGTGTAGTTCATTGATTTTTATATAATGATGTTGACGACGTTAGCAACAACAAACTAACAAAGAAAAATAATCAATAGTTTCCACAAGGTATATAAGTTTTAATATTACGTTAAGAAAGTAAGAAGAACGTGAACATTGATTACAGGTAAAATATATATATTTAAACCAAATCAGGATAAATTTGCCTTGTCTAAGATGATGTACCTGAATAAACTTTAATGCGTACAGTTTTGAAGATGTTTGATTATTCAAGTTTCATCTGTTACTATAGGCAACCATAATGTTTACGTCAGCACTGAGAGTTGCATACGCTGCGCGGCAATAATGTTATTTTGCCTCGACTGGATTGTTTACGCTCCTTGTTATCGTTCAGAAATGTGTTCATTCTCACCCGAAATAACCAACGCCTCATTGGGTCCACACGTGACGAAGCCCCAAGTCATCTTCGCGGCGAAATTCGTTCGATTGCCGAATAATTAAGCACTTTTTCGGCAGACGTCGTCAAACGAGCACGCACCACCGCCACGCCAAAGCCACTACGATCCGATGACGGACGCACGGACGAACGACCAGCCCGCATTCGTCACGCGCTTCCCGCGATTCGGAGCCGCTGCGAGCGCGACAAAGACGCAACCAGCGGTAAAGCGAGGCGGTGGAAGCGCATGCGTGCATGCTCCGATAGCAACGTGTTCCGGCGCGCCGATCCGATGCCCGCTGTCGCGTCGCGTCGGTACCATGTCGGCGCGCTGAAAGCTGAAACCATGAAACCCACTGCCACTAATCGATAGGCTAAATAGCCTAGGCGCCAGCGACGCTGTTTGCAGACGCTACGCGGAATTGGAGTACACAAGAATGTTTTCTACGCAGTGCAAGCGAGAATTGTGGCAGGAGAACGGAGAGGGACTCGCGTCTCGGGCTGTTTAAACGACAAACAATTTCAGTGAAACAATAAACAGCGAAACGAGAGTTTCCCGTCATCCCACTTGACGCTGCAGAGACGAAAACGCGGTTGTTGAAATTTATGTTGTTTGCCATGTGTAAGTGGAAGGAATAGAAACAGCATTTGCTTGTATTGTCATTTAACGTAATAGGAAAGGCGATATTTCTTCTTCGGGTGAGCTTAGTAGGCCGAATTATTATGCAAATACAAATACAATACAAATATTGCGAGAGTATTTACCCATTTATACCCGTAGGAATTAGAACATGATGGTTTGCACATAAGGAGATAATTACTTTAATCATGCATATCCATGCTTTGTGCTTATCTGGTCGATATAGTTGGTTCTATTTGAAACTGTTATAATAACATTTTGCTTGAGTTGCTTGAAGGCTTTACCTCTTCTCCATTAATATTGGTTAATAAGTAATGAGCGTTTAAACTAAACACCTGTTTTGCCATGATTTACATAAAATTTGAACAACTGTACTATACCATTAGAAAGCTCGTTTCTGGTCGAACGTTGGCAGGAAATTGTTAGCAATAGCGGATAATGCATAATTGATTAAATTGTTATATTTGAGGAAGTTGAATTTTTAATTTAAAAAATGCTCATTACTTATTACTCCGCCCTATACAATCCGTTGTAGAATAACGAAATATGTGGACGATAAAACGCTCATTACTTATTATCAATAATAACGAATAATAATAATTAGACTTTATTTTCATTTGTTTCTATTCTGAAATTGTGAAGGACTGAATTTTATTTCAAACGAACGGAAAAACGAAAACATGAAATACAGTTTTATGGCTTGTCCATTCAGCCTGATTTTGTTTCGCTTTATTTGCCGAAGAGTAACAACTGTTGTGTACACCAGCGAACTTCTGCAGCGGCGGTGGATTGTAGGTCCAGCGGTTGGAGATGAGAAGG
>JAODGE020029251.1:0-12097 GCA_027574965.2 Ecitophya simulans
GTATTACAAAACTATATCCCTTATCGGTACTGAGGGATTTGTCTTTGTTTCTTGGGACGATGCATATTTGATCTTGACATTCTTTTCTCGAAACTTGAACCATACAATGATTGTCAAGGAATAAATACTATCATATTGTATACAAACATATGAACTTTCTATTGCCTCATGTTTTTATTTGAGTTTACTAAAATTGAAATAAAATCTCCGGCTACAAGTTGAGAATAAAACCCTGGCTCCGAGAAAAATTAATTAAAAATATACGAGTTTCTGAGTTTCTGCCAGCATTCACATAATTCACTTCTGACGTGAATAACGTTGCAAAAGTTAAACTGTTAGTTTTAGCGCGGACATAATGATTTATAATAGTTTTGACTGCTCGGTGTAAATATTAAAATTTGCTTGTTTACAGGTGATTTAATGGATATCCTGGCGCTGACGAATTCCGCAATCAATTTCGTTCTGTATTGCTCCATGTCACGACAGTTTCGCACGGCGTTCGGGGAGATCTTCAAACTGAAAGTGTGCGAACCATGTGTGCGGGTGCCTACCCACCCACCGACAGAATTTAATAACGGGGGAACCACACAAGTGACGCTCGTGTAACCCCATCTAATATCCGCTATGTTTATGGGACTTTTTGTGTTTCTATTCACGCTTCTCACTTCCCTGGACAAAGCGAAAACTTGCAAATACAAGAATCGTTACAAGTAAATTAAAAATAGTATCAACATACAAGAACTAAACACAGCCCAGAAAACGCGATAAAAACTCTGTGAAAACAAAAAATAAATAAAAGCGGAAAACACACACAATTGCCCTTTAATAAACGGTTATTTTGATTGTTTATATGTATAATGTTTAGTTGGAACATTTATTGTATTAATTTGTGGTGTGTAATTACAACATTAACTGTGATAGATTAATTAAGATTTATTAGCACTAGCACAGAAAAGTAATATAAATTTGGGTCGGCTAAAAGTTTTCCTATTAAAACTCCACTTTAAAGACATTCGGGACGATGACAATGACTTTAAAATACTCGTTTTAGTTTAATGCCCTAGTTTAATGTTTATTTAATGGCAACTATTAAATATGTGTGTTTTTTCTGCTTTATTGTTTGTGAATATTGAACATTTTTTACTTTATATATACGTGAACGTAAAAATAAATAAGGATTGTATAAATATGCATGTATCTCTGTACAGAAATGTTTATTGTAGAGATGTTTGTTACGAAACGGTTTACTTTAAAAATAATTAATAAGTGATGTGAAAACATGTGAAACAATAACAAATAATAATTGATAACGTTCAGTATTTTGTCTTAAACGTTTTGAATAATGTAAACAAGATTATTTATATACGAGCACGTGTAAGCCAAAATCATTTTAACTAATGTTACCGCTTTGTTATTACATAATTGTTATTGTTGAAAATTGAATAATTAAATTCGTATATAAATAATGTTACGAAGCGTACAGCAAAACATAATTATAATCCTTAATATTACGTCCACTGAGCCCGGATCATAATTTTAAGGATTATAAACACAAACTATTTTTAAGATATTTTTTGCTTCGAAGATGAATTATGAATATTGTAATGAAAACTCTATACGCGTTTATACATTGTTGTTAGTTTAATGCGTGAGCATGTAATACATCTAAACGAGGTAATAAATTAATAATTGTGCTACAACTGTTATATTCTTTAAAATAATTTATATTCGTATTTAAAGCTTGTGCAAATTTACATTAACAAGAACCTGATATGTATTCATATATAAAATAAAAACGTGCTTTGTTATGAAAATTTATGGATAAACGTATACACATTTCCATACTTTCCTTGCTTCAACAGGATTTTAATTTTTAGTTTGTACTTTGACCGACATCTAGTGATCGAAGTTCACACTACCCACACAATGAAACTTTAAAACAGTATAAAGTGGTCTATAACCCGGCAACTGTTTCACGTGTAAAATTATCTATGTGTGAATAAATACATTTTTGGATAACTAACTTTTTAACATTTAACACTGTCTTCAGGCTGAAAAAGTGGCAGGGGAATACTGTGATTTTTGGCATGTTGATAGATGGCATTACTATGCTTTCTACAAAAATTCCTGAATTTCTAATTAATATTTTTTTAACAATTAGAATTAAATAACGTAACAAACGTCATTTTATTAATATTTATTGATGGACATCTACATCTGCACAATAACAATTATTTACATTTATATTTTTATAAATAATTATATATATATTTTTTATTTTTTCGGAAGTAGTTTATTTAGGAGTGCTATATATATTTTTAATTATATTTTTGGCAGCAAAAAAATGAATAAAATTTTGTTTTAACTGTCTTAACTTACGTGAACTCCATCTGTGAACATCTCCGTTGCGATGACACCTTGAGGTTATAGTTTTCCTCTGTGAGTCGTGCATCTTATATCTTTGTACGTATGTATATAAAATACAATATATTTTCTACAACTTAATAATTAACTTAAGTGAACTATTTCTAATTAACATAAAACAGCATGTTTGTACATAATTACGTCTTTTCTAAATAAAGAATCAGTCTGTAACGCACGGCGCTAAAATATTTGTTTTTCATTATCGCAGGAAGTAAATTTCTATAAGCCCTATGACCTTCCACGGTTTTCACTAGCGCTCCAAAATTAATGTTGTATAGCGCACGCGGCGTTTTTATTATTTGCGTTTTCTAATATATACCGAGACACAGATGTTAATTTATTTAATTAACCGTGCGGAAAAAACATTTTAAGTGACGGGCGTCCACAAAAACCACACCAGAAAGTGTGATAGAGCGTGATATTAAAATCTCTTCACTGATTAAATTCAAATATAATTTACGTTATTAGATTTACTTTTCGAGCTTTATTTTAACACTAAATGAAAAATAGCAATAAATTGTAACTACATTTTAAAAATATTGCATTGTTGAAAAAGAAGTAATTTATAATCCTGGGTGTTGCCAACTATGTATGTGGATGAAAAAGGTCAAATATAATGTGTTATTGACTGCTTTAATGTTTCTAATGAAATGAGAAGGAAAGTGCTCGTTACACTTTCGATTTTTATCGAAAGTTACGAGTTACCAGTCGTCACTTGAAAAACAACTAGTTTTTCACTTCTTTTTTATGGACGCTTTGCTTCACAGCCGGCTTGTAAGCTCGCACCGAGGGTGCAAAATAATAAATCACGTCGAATTGTCCTTCAGTTGCTAACGTTAAACGGTCATTGTATTATTGTTGTCAGATTAGGTTTTTTATGCATTAAAATACATATTTCATGCAAAAGCATTAACGATATTAATCTCAATAAAACACTCAAACACAATGACTAATTGTGTTATGATTTGGCTGCTGTCGCAAGTTTTTTATATTTTTATTTTATGTACTATATATACTTGTACTCAAATGTATTAGTCTTGTGTATTATTGAAAACATTTGAAACAATTTAAATAAATTTTATAATGGTTTTAACGGTTTTTAAAAAGTTTTAGTAAAAATATAACTTTATAAACGTTCAACAAGAAAAGCAAAAAACAGAAAAGTTGGAAAACATTCAGAGAATTGAAACATAAAAGAGTGTCATCTAATTGAAAAAGGAGAAAAATTTTGGGCACACGGTCAAGATATTATCGACTCTGCACTTCAGGCTTTACAAAGAGTAGTAATCCAAATTGTGCACCGGTAAGTCACCAGTTTAAATAGGCTTCCTAATTCTAGTTTCCTAATCTGTTAAGTAATTATTTCAAAATTCGGCAGAGCATGTGTTACTACGTTAATTTAGTCTTGGCGGAACTAGATTTGAAAATATATTTATCATGACACTAATATCGGTTATAAGTGAAATAAACCGAATAGAGATTTTGCTTATTGTTAGTTGAAACAACACTGTAAAAGACTGATTCTAAACAAATCTTTTAACTACGCTGAGATTATAAAAATGTGGTTATATAAATAGCAGTTTAGATAGTTTAGGTCTGGCTGAAAGTTAAGTTACCAGAACGATAGCAAGGTGTAACGTTGAAAACATCTAGAATGCGCCGCAGTGAATTATATTTCGAATATGTATTTAAATTGTTTGTGGTGCTGCGCGTTGCTCGAGGTCGCCGTCCGACTGATTATCGCGGTTCACTTTTTGAAGAAATTTGAAGAGAGATTGCTTTCTGTGTAGGTTGGTTCTATACGATCTGAGATCATTGATAAAAATTATATAAAGCTGAGCTGCCCAATTGATTTGATAACTGAACTACAAGTTCGAATATGGACATTGACCTAAAAATACTGTAGCGGTAAAGTAGATTGGCTGAGTGTACGTGCATATAAATGCAAAATTTTATTCAAATTCAAAAGTTGGTTTACATCCATACGAAACATACTCGAAATATAGAACGATGGATAAAATATAATTCAACAGTTCATCAATTATAACAAAATTTAATTAGTCTGATTAATTTAATTAATTATTTTATATTCTAAATTTTGTTGCATTTGACATATGCATAAACCGTTAATAGGATTAGCAGTCATTAAAATTTTATGCCATTAAATAAAAATTGGACGTTAGGCAATATTGGAGTGCAATATTGAAAAGAGTGGTAATATACTGGTCGTGTGGCTATTATCTTCGCAGAACTTAAAATTCAATGAGTGTCAGTAGTGCTTTCAGAGAATACAATTCCGACCTTGTTGAATCCATCGCAACGAAATGAGCCTGTCGTTTGTATTCGGGTATTTTTAGAAGACCTATAGACCTAAATTGCAAATGGAAATTGAACATTGAAATTGATGGTAAAATACGATTGGTCGTTTGTTCACGGATTGTACAATAAGGAACAATAAAGCATCTCATAGGAATAGGAATAATATTGGCAATGGAAGCAATTTTTTAAATAAAAAAATAAACGCGACGTGTACTAAAGTTAGGATAAAACTGAATATGTCTACATAATCTACAGAGTCACTTATTTATTTATTACAATAACAATGCAACGAAGAAAACTTTATAGTTACTGTAGAAAAAAACAATTAATTTTTGCCAACATTAACCAATCTAAATGGTCATACATTTTATGAAATTAATTGTTGTCTTTTATTTTATTTTGCAATTTCTAACAATTCCAACACTAGTTTGCATAAAATCAATGTTGATTGAAAGTTGCTCTATGCGTAAACTTGAGTTTATCGCTAACAATGATTTTAATGGCAATTGCAATGCTACTTTGCACTAACAATGAGCCGCCATGTAAATGCTTGCCGTAAATAACTGGAGATAAAATTTGCCATGTTTCATTTGCTTGAGTTCAGCGTATACTTAGAAAAAAAAACAACAAACTTGTTCATACTATTTTAAATGTTAAATAAATTTTGTAAGTTTTGGTTTAATATTTATCAGTTTGAGTTATGAAGTACATAGACATGTGCAACATTCTTGTTGGTGAAGTTTAAGCTCACTTTTGTTTTGCGTTACATCACTCTAATTGGATAGAATTTGAGCGAATTAGAGAATTAGACTGAATGCGGAAAAACTTTTAATTGCACTTGGGCGACGTTATTACACTATAATCAACCGCTAGTTGATGCTTGTAACGCACTAGACGACAGAACAATTTAATCAATTTCAAGCGTAGTTTCAAAGGTTTCATAGAAATCATTCAAGTGACATACTTTTCTAATGACACAATTTACATTGTGGAATTTTTGTTTGGAGTGCTGAACAATATACACGTACAGCACATTTGGATATTCCACAGATTATTATTATTTCTTTAGTTGCTGCCAGACGTCCGGTACATGCCGGGCGGTAGGACCGTCGTCGAATTCCGACCACGGTGGGATGTTGAGTTTCCATGACCATTTGCTTTAAGTAACAATTCTGTCATTGCAAGTTTATAATGTTTTTTTTTATTTTAATAGTTTTCTATTGAAGACAAAACAACAATTAACTAAAAAAATTTAATCAATAAACAATCTTAACGCAACAATTAGGTTTCTATCAATTCTACCAATATTAATTACAACGTAGTTTAAAAGTTGATTTAAAAATCTGACTTTAATCAGAAGATTACAGTGACTCTTGAACATGTTCTACTTCCACTTGCATTAGTTTTTAATATCCTGCCGCATAATCACTATTTTGGGTTTTTGTGTTGTGTTTTCTGTTCAATTTTGTGTTTGAGATCATATTCTTTTGTGGGACGGACAAGAATTTTTTAAAATCCGTTTTAAAGTGGAGAACATTGGGAATTATAAATATCTGTTTTAATAATAAAACAACAATTATAAATATATTGTTATTTAAAATTAATAAAACTATAAAATTCTCTGGTTAATAATCTTGCAAACATTACTTTAATCAAAGCGACCTATAAACAAAATATATAGAATTGCGTGTTTGGCACATTTTTAAGAGAAGTGTATTTTTTATCAGTCTTATAGGACAAAATAGTAATTAAAATCTTAGAAAGACGTAGGTTTTTGGAAATACTTTAGAAAAACTGAACGGCTGAGAAAGAAATATATGTAGTACATTTTTTGTAGTAAAAATTTGTCAGAAAAGATATCTTCAGAATGTGCTTTTTATCATTTTTGCATGTAGGTTTGTTAATTTCTGGCAGAGGCATTGACAAACTTATTGAACGATGGCAAGAGATTAACAAATAGCGGAATACAGTTAAATTTTTAATTAAAAAACGTTAACTTATAGTTGAGTAATATAAATAATACAATATTTAATTTCCGAAACTAAAAAATCCAGTTTACTTCTGTATCCTGTAGATTACAGGTGTTGAGATTATTGTGCACCTCGGGGTTATCCTCGAGCACGGCTGAGTGGTCTAGACGTCCGTGTTGGCAAAGTCACTTTTTACTCTTCCTTTGTAGCACTTTCATTTACTTACTAATTTATTGTTTTGCGTCTTTTATCCCTCTTCGTTTTCCCAAAAGGGTATTACTTGGAAAACGTCGCAAAAACCACGAAGATAATTAATTATTATTGATTGTCTAAAGCACTCTTGCTCAAACTTTTCAAATACTGCATTCAATAAAAACTAAACTGATGTTTGTCAAAGAAAAATGCCAAGTCTGAATTGATCATCAATAACAAATACGACGACTTTTGCCTCGTTGTTTTTTATTTGTATCCGTACGAGGACGTAAGCTAAACATAAATAATTGGCAGCAAACCACGAACCCACACATTTCAGTAAATACGTAATTTGCAAACGCTCAAAGCTGAAGCTGTCAACATAAAAAACAGCTTCTACTGGATCACAACCTAAAAATGACACAAAAAAATGATCTAAATGTTCCTGTAACAAAATCATATTCATACTTACTATTTATACAGAAAGTGACTGTTTCGTGCATTTTACCAATCAAAATATTACACAAAACATGAGTCATTTGTCAACGTTTGCAAACAACCAATTTATGCAAAATTAGAAAAAGCTCTCAGCCTCGACAAAATATCGCAAGGTGCAATTTGGCGAACGTAATATCTGGAAATATGTAAAACTGAAAATGAAGGCTAACAGCGACCCCGAGTGAAAAATGCATTTTCGCGCAAGTTGGCGCACTTTTTAGCAAACGCGTCAGCCACCACTAATCTTAAATGCATGTCAAGAAGAAAAATCTTTTTACAAATTAACTCCCGGGATGCAATAGACCGTAAAATCGTGCTTCTCTTGGAATAAAAATTTTCTACGTTGTTGGACTTACATCCGAATAACCATGTTTGCAATGCGTTAAAGAACAAAGGCATTTATGTTCAATTATTTGACATTGTAGTTTTTTATTTAAATTCGCTGTAATTAAGTTTGCCGGCGTTCGTCGACAGACCGTATCGATTAGCTTGCCTATCGTTGAAGAAATAACCTCAAATCTATAGCACATTATCGTTTCTGCTCTTTATGTTGATTCTCGAACGTTGACACTCATTTTCCAGCCGCGCAGCAAAAAGTACGGCAAAAAAATTTGCGAGGGCGGTCGTCATGACAACGCGAAGTAGCGACGCGCTTGTCGTTTAAAGAAATATAAAACAGACAGCCCTGGTTTTTTCTCGTTGTGCTTTTTACGCTCGGCAGTGATTTTAATTCTGGTTGGAGTGATGATGATGGCCGAGCCGTCGATGACACCCGAGTATAATTGCCCCCATAACCGTTGGAATTGCGTGATCCGCGTAGTATTTGAAAGAGCTGTAACCTACGACACATGCAGACGCCATATTGACGTGCTACTAATGTGAAAGAAAATAAAGTTGATGACGACTGGATTTGGCTGAAGCTGAATGATGACTCTAGAAGCCATTACAGAAACACTTCAAGAAATTGTATAAATAAACATTTTATAGCTGGTGACAATATAAAGTAAGATAGAAAAGGTAATTTATGTATTTACTCACAACAGTTGCAATTTGTTAGTTTTTTATTTATTTATTTGAATGGAAACATTGTGTTTTAATCAATTTTACTGAAGACCAATATAGATTTAAATTGCTGACAAATTTATGAATTTTAACTGAAACATTATATTAGAATAAAACGTGAAGCATTGTGAATTCATTTCTTATTTATATTAGACTGGTACGTTCGCATTTACAGAATATCATACATTTTAATTTTTGATTTGTATTTGCGTTTACATAGAGGTCAAAACCATTTGTGCATTAATTAAAAAAAGGATGTTAGAGTCCTGTTGTGTCAGTGTCTATATATTCGTTGGAGATGTAATTACTGCAATCGCTCTCACCATTAATGTTTCTCTGGAGATAAAGCTGGCAATTAATATTGTTCATTTACAAGGGCCATCCTGGCCACCACTTGTTTTTCACAATATCTTTTTAATGAGTGTGCAATGCATTTCTTGTAAAAACAACAAATTATTTTTATGTAATGTTTATTTATAACAAACGAATACTTAACAATATCAAAGTAAGTAATTAATTAACAAAAGAATATTTGGCCATTCTGGGACTACACATTCCTTGATAATTGCACTTCCCAGGTTTGCAATCAAATCGTTTCTGGAAATAATTTGAAAGTTAAGCATTGAGGTTATGCAGTGAAATGAGTTGGTGGCATACCTTTCATATTAATGCTTCAGACTGTCAACGTTTCAATATCGTACATCCTAACTTCCTGATTTACCAGAAGCTTTCATTATGATCGTGATGGTCGAAGTGGGCACCGTGGAAATCGTGATGATCGATGTGATGATCCAGCTGATGGTCCAAGTGATGATCCAGATGGTGGTCCACATGATGGTCCACGTGATGGTCGACGTGGTGATGGTCAAAGTGATGATCGTGATGATTATGGACGTAAACAGGCACGTGCACTTTTTCCACGTGGTGGTGAGTGACGTGGCGTTCAGGCACGTGGAGTGGTACGTGGATGATGTGGTGCTCGTGGACTGGACCATTATGTTTGCCGAAGAAAAGTGGTTGGGCGGCTGAGAGGGTGACCAAAGCGGCAAAAGCGATCTGTATTGACAGCAAAGTGCATAACCACAATATTAGAAAAAATCATTTTGAATTTAGGTGAATAAAACTTACCAAAATCTTGGAAGCCATTTTGCAAGATGGAACTTTAGGTGTACTTTGTTGAAGTGAAGCAAGTGACTTGAACGGAAGTCGAAAGAAAGTGATGTCCAGCCGAAATCGTTCGCTGGTTTTTATAGCCGCTCGCCGTGGCCACTCTCGCGTTCTCTGCGCGTTTTAAGATTCCCCAAAAATTCATGTCGCGCGCCGCGTCGGAGAAAAGTAAGAGTGAACATTGTGCAAGTTTGCATAAATTTTTCTTTATGTGTCGAGTTTCGATTCAGCGTTTTCGCTCTCGATCTGGTTCCATAATCGGAACCGGCGGATGAAAGCAGCGCAGCGCCGGAAACATCCAGATGGACGCGACCAAAAACTGACGACAATAAATTATTTTTAATAAAGCAATGCTAAAGACAGGAAACACAAGACATAGAACCGACAGCGTGTTTTGTCACAAAACGCATCACGTTTACACAATTAATTTAATACCTTGAACGCTGCTTGATATTAGTACCATAGTTAATTAGGATTATTTAAGATACTGATTCTGATAATTTTGTTAATAATGACACAAAAGAGTAAAATACTATGTGGATTTATTATTAGAATGCTATTTATTATATCAATTTTTATAAAACCATTTAGAAGTACATATCAGATTTTTTTCTCAAATTCAAATAATAATTTTTAAATTAAACAATAAATGTTGACACTTGTTTATTTGGGTTTTGTTAAAATATGATGATATTTTTTAAAAAGGCGTCCACACTTTGTCATTTAAAGTGAAGCACACCAACATAATTCTGAATTTTGACAAATAATTCTGGTTTTTATTGTTTTTCTTGTTTGGAATAATTAATGCGGTAATATCGGCTGATTGGCCGATGGGCATTTAAAGTCAGATAATAATATTCAGAATAAATTAGTTTTTGTTTGTTCAGAGTCCATGTTTGTATAGCTAATAGAAATACGGATTTGGTTAATTGGTCGTTAATTGATTTTATTATATTACTAAATAACACAAAGACTGAATTTGTGATAAAGCCTGCAAACTTTTTATCTATAGATTTGAAAAATAAAATAAAATTTAAAATTTGTTAATAAATATAAGTTTTTTTAAGTATTTTATTGTTATTTTAAAAAGATTTAGGAGTTGTTAGCAATTTGATGTATTTCTGTAAATTTCAGATTTTTATTAACCTTAAAATTTAAAAATAAAAAGTAACTTTGTTTTATTAAAAAGCCTAATTTTTATCACCAGTTGCTAAATTTATTTTTAATTATATTATCAATTATAAGATATAACACAATTTTATAGTTTCATGCTGCATGATTCTTGTATAAGGGTATTTATGGTATTTATAAAGAAAAGTGTAACAGAGAACTAATAAAAGCGTTTAATTGTTTTTCGATCATCATTAAGAATTTGACAGCATTTATTGTATCTAATCTTGAAATTTTAGGAAATTTTTCTGTAAACATTTTATAGTATTAAATAGTATAAATATAACAAAAGTAGAAGCATGGACAATTTAGATTTGACTACCAAAAATGTTAATTTTGAAAAAATAACAACTTTTGACTCTACGGCAAATCAGTTATTAATATGAGTGGACTTATGAGAAATATTTTTTATTTCAATGTCATCATTCACACAAAAATAAATTAATACAAAACAACTCAAGTTGCTGTGATGGTTTTGATCATATTTAATGCTACACATTGGAAGAATTCTTTTAATTTTAATATAATTCTTTTTACTGTAATAAAGATTACAATAGAATCAATATTCATTAGAACATTGGCCAATTACGGCAGGTCATATTTATAAATTTAATACAAAATAATTTAAATAAAATAATTATTTTAAAATACACAACTGAGTGTAAGTGTTTATTCAACTCAATACTAATTGTAAGTAATGAGCGTCTAAACAAACCGCCCGACTATATTATTCAAAAGCTTATTTTCTCATATATAAAAGTATTTTTAAAGTTTGCTCCTGAACTTTTTCAAATTTAAACGAACGGTATTTTGTTTTTATATTTATATTTAAATAAAAGGAGGAACGATTATTAGTCATTACGATACTTTTTTTTTCATTTTTATTAATTGTAGATTAAGAAAAAATCGGACAATAAATCGTAATAAGTTCTGCGTCAGTACAATAATTTTTTAACGCGCCACAAAAAATATGTGGACTCAAATTTTTAGAATTGAGAAAGAGTGATTGAAACTTCAATTTGTAAGAACCACATTTTGAAGTTTACCATGAACCAATATGATGGTAACTTAAAATTATTGTGCCGCTTATTTTGATTGTCCTTTAATTGATTTGAAACTAGAAAATTGTAAGCACTACTGGAAAATACGCAATTGAATAAATTACAAATACAAATAAAAATACAAATCTAAGTGTAAGTGTTTATTCAACTCAATACTAATTGTAAGTAATGAGCGTCTAAACTAAACGCCCGACTATATTATTCAAAAGCTTATTTTCTCATATATAAAAGTAT
>JAODGE020029304.1:0-18446 GCA_027574965.2 Ecitophya simulans
TTTAATCAATGACGTATTCTACGCTATTGCTAATCTCCTGCGATCCAACCAGCTTATCCATTCTCTTGAATATTAACAAACACAGAATGGTAAGCATGTACACTTGTTCAAATTTTAGACGGATCGTGGCGACAAGAGTTTAGTTTAAACGCTCGTTACTTTCTACCCACCACACAATCCATACTTAACGTGTATAATTTATACTTAAACCTGTGATTCCCACATCTACCTACAGAAGATTTGACTGCTCCCCGGCCGGTGTTCCTCGATCACACCGCACTAGATCTAGAGCTACTGCGACAAATGGAATAAGATAATTCCTACAACATACAAAATCGACAGCATCAACGACGTCGCACACAAACATTACCTGCACCTGGGTCGTGTCCATACATTTTATTACGAATGCACCACATAAGTACATTTGAAAAATATAAAATTTAATATTAGCACATATCTTATTAGAAATCACTATATCATTATATCATCGAATATACATTTTACATTGACATTATGTTTATGATTACTTAGGGCTGTCTCGCAGCCAGCGCGCGTTCGCGCCAATCGTCAAGGATCGAAAAACGTACGTCGTGACATCGATAAGCGACTGCCGGCCGACGGCGCAACGCGTCCGAGAAAGGGGCGCTTTCAGAGAAGATGCGACTAAAGCGGTATTGCGTGACAACTCGCGTTATCAGAGCACGGCGTCGGCTCTTCGTCAAATTGCTTTTCGAATTCAGTCTGGGCTGGTGGTGACGGACGCGCCGCCCCGCCGGCCGCGCAAATTTAAACTCTAAACGTATACAAAAATTTCACAACGTCGTCGTCGTTCGTCGTCGCTAACATATTGTAGGTGCGTGGTTTATTGGTATTTTGGTGGGTTTTTTTGGTTGCTTTTGTTCCGTTGCGTCGTTTATTGGTTTCTCAGTATTCATAATTAGCTTCATATCGAGCAGTACAAATAGAAATTTATCTCAAATATATAGGTAAATCTAATGATACAATAATATATATAATATAAATTTCTCGTATTGTATTGTTTGTATGTGTTATGTATAAGTGGTATTCGCAATGAGAATTGTTTATTCGTTTATTTATTAAATTGTTATTACGATTATGAGCAATAGTTACTGGTTCGCGCTGCGCTCGCCTCCGGAGAGGGGACGCGTCCTCGTCCTACCTAAAGGGTAGTGAAAAGCACATACACGGTGTTTTTGGCTAAACGCTAAAGAAACCAAAAAAGAAGCATGCAAAACACATCGCCAACGCCCGAATTTCGCGACGAATGTCCGGTAGAGCAACTGCTTGTTAATTTATCACAAATTCCGCGCGCGCGCTCGACGGGAAATCAAAAACAGCTCGGTAGGCCCTAAAGTCTATTTGAGTGCTACTCATACATCACAGCTGATAATAATGTTTATTACATCTCTACGTGTAAATGATTAACAGGTAAAGTAAAGTATATGGTAAAAGTAAAAAAAGGCGGGGGGAGGAGTAACAGCTAAAAAAAACGTAAATGTAAACAAAGCTTCAACCTCGAACACCCCTTCGCCCCTTCGAAATCAACTCGAGTCCAATCGATTTGTTCAATCGCGCCATCGTCCCAATGCCGAACGGCGCCGGCGTTGGGAAGTGCGCGCGTGTGTGTGTGCCTGTGCTTATTCAAGATCACTGAGTTCGTTGTCGGATTCAAGCAAGTGCAAGTTAAGCATGGTCTCCAGCAAATAGTAATCTTCCAATACGTCTAAGAACATTTCATCATCGGTATCGTCTGATTCATCATCATCGTCCCCGGCCACGCTCATCGAGGCCAGCAAATTCTGAAAAATTGACAGCCTTGATTATCGCACCCGTCGACTAAAATTTTGATTTTCTGCAATGATTCTCAGGGTTCGGGGTGACCATCGAACAAATGAACAGAAATCAGAATGAATCGTCTGGCAAAAAAGCAAAATGTAAAAAAAAGAGAGACAACAATGACGTCGAATGTTACCAGTCTAAGAGAAAGTGTCAAGCGTAGAAATATCGATTAAACGTTAGTCAAAGGGTGAGAAAATGCAGTAATGATAAAGAAGAAACGTCTTCGTAAAAATCTCCGAGGAGAATTGTAGGAAGAACGTTCCGAGTTGTACCAAACTAATTGTAAGGGCCATCGCGCGACACCGTTTCTAGAATATTAACAATGTCGGAGCGTGTTTGAAAAGATTCTAGAAAATGTGCACGACACGGAGGCCAGTTATCGTAACATGTAACAAACTCTAACTACCAAACAAAACGGTCGTGCGTAAATCTACACACGATTCGCACACGATAAATTCAAATAGTTTTCTTCTTGCATAGACGTAGACGAATCACATATATACTATACTCTGCGCGAAACGCTTCGGGTCAATAATAGTCGAGTTAGTACTTTCAACATACACTAAGGCACATTGTTTACATCCAAAAAAAAATAAACAAGAAAATAAAAAAGTTAAACAAAACGCTTCGAAAACGCAACGATACAGGCAGGCAGTTGATGAGTACTTGGGCTTGTTTGGAAGCACACACGTTATTTTGTACATCGACGTAAGAGACGCTAGTGACGGTGTCCGGCTAGGAAAGCTCGAAAAGGCTGCTACAACGAATTCGAGAATGCGATCGAACGTGACCTTCGGGTCGGATGGAATCTCCGTTGGATGTAAACAACACGTTATTACATATACAATCTACATATCACAAGGTATTTAATTCATAAATGTGGTGTCGCGCGAACATGAGAGCGCGTCTAGTGAAATGGCACAATCATGAACGCTGAGTGTCGAGTCAACTTTCTATCGGTGGGCGCAACATTTAGCATCATCTTCTGGAAGGTGAATGCATAAAAATCGAATAGAATTGCTGGATTAATTTGGCCCGAATCTAGGCTTTCCGACAAAGTCAAATTTCGCGGAAAAACAAACGCAACATTTTCGTGTAAAATGGCTCCAAAAAGCGAATGCATATGAAGACTGGGAAATGTCATCTACCTGAACAAGAATTCATCTTTGCCTACCTACTTGCTATGCACAAACATAATCTGTATGCATAAATCTACCAAATGAGTAAAATTTAAAAAAATGGTTTAAATTTGAACAGAATGAAAGTTGCATCAGACAGTACGTACAAATATTTGAACTCTCTTTTTTCTGACATTTCTAGCAGAAATCACGGCATTTACTCCAAAGCACAGATTTGAATTGATTCAAATTTTACGCATTCCCGTCCAGAAATATAAAGCTTCAGTCCGAGGATCGAAGGGGTGATCAAGGAAGAAAGTACAACAATCATGCTTACCGAAAGAGAAAGGAATATGACAAACTAACGGATGCAATACGACTAGATACATACTACCGAATGAAAAGCGTTAATTTCTACCACATGTTAGCGTTGAGTAAATAACGAAAATCGAACAAATTGCATTGCATTGTTTACTACTCGGTAATCGCTAATATCGTATAGTCTCCGAACCGAAATCGCATCTAACAATAAGCTGCAAGTGTTCAATACAACCGAGAGAAAGAAAAAAAATCAATAAATATGGTACCGCACTTAAGACGTACGTGAAATGTAAATAACGACGATTTTGAGTAAAGTCAGAAAGCGCGAGAGCATGAACATGAGCAGCTTACTATCGCCCACACAATAGCCATTTCATTTCATCTTCCATATCTAATTGCATTCCGAATTTTAAAGCATCGCCTGGTTCGCAACGAACGCACCTAAAGTATACATCATTTTCAGCAGACAACGATTACAGATTTGCGGACGGGCGGCTCCCCGACCACAATAAAAGGAAGAAGGACGGACGGACGCGACGCCTGGAACCTTCGCGACGTTCATCCTTGATATGATTTCAACGATTGTGCAATTACGTGGTACAAAATATGCGATTTCGCCGTCGTTCGCATCGCGGCGCGATTGGAGGCGTCGCCCGCCTTCTAATATATGTATGTATGTGTGTGTATATATATAACAGACTAGCAATTAACACAGTTTAAACGTTTAACATTAATATTTCTCGTTACGGCACTAATCGATCAAGAAGATATACAAAGAAAGCACCAATATCTCGGCTATTGTGTGGCGTAGCGCATCTCCTATCATTGCAAATTCAAATATTGATATATAGCATACATTTTCACTCGTACCTCTCGCACCTTTAAATATATATATCTATATGTATATGTTATATAAATATAATTCTACTTGGTAGATAGTAAATTTGAGAGAGAAAAAAATGATAAATAGAAACCGTTAGGCGTAATATTGTAATAACTGGATAGAGCTAGTAGTTCGGTCTGAGAGTGTCTGCAAGTGTAGTGGCTCTTGTTTTATCATTTTTTTGCGTGTTTCAGACTATTATAGTTTAATTATATTCGTATTGGTTGCATCTCGACTCGTCGCTTCTCGGCATTTTGTTTAGTTTTGTTTGTTTTGTTTTGAACAATAATTATCACAGAAGAAAGCAAATGCTAACTGACGGGCGAAAAAGGCTAATGCAAAGCGGCGGCGCGGTGGCGCGCTCTCAAATCAGCGAGAACATGATCTGCCGAAACTCGTCAAATATATTTACCTGTATGATCTCGACGCTGTTAGAGAAGTCGAGCAGCGCCTCGGCGCTGCCGCCGACGCCGTTCGTCGACGGCGGCGGCCCGACGTCGATGCGCTTGCCGTTCTGCAGGCAGTGCCGGTAGAAGCACTTGTTGCCGAACGGACAGTGGCCGCGTCCGAAGCGAAAGTACTTGCAGTCCTTCTTCGCCAGCGCGGACTTGTACTTTTCGATCACCTTGTGCTTGTCCTCCTTCGTGTCCACCCAGTACGCGCTCGGGCAGACGAAGTCGGAGGGTATGCGACATTCCGGGCACGATCTGTTCGACACGTTCGCGAATTTATTCGCTTCCCCCAAACGCCGATAAAACTTAGAAACGTGAGGAAAAAAAAAGCCGCGCTTACCGAATGATCTTATTCTCGAACTGCTTCGACTGCCGCCACCGCCGGATGCAGGTCAGACAGAAGCAGTGGTTGCAGCTGGGCAGGATGCCGAAGCGCTGCTCGTCGGTATTCTTCTGCATGATCACCTCGAAGCAGATGCCGCAGATCTTCTCCTTGGAGCGCGCCACGGCGAACGCGTGCTCCATGTCGCGCTCGTGTCGCTTGATGCACTCTTGCGTGTGCTTCTTGCGCGCCTCCTCGTTGAACGGATGCAGCGCCGGCTTGCCGCACAGGTCGCAGACGGCGCCGTGCAGGTACGTGCACTCGCCGGGCGGGTACTTGCAGAAGCCGTCGCCGGCGGCGAACGGGCACAGCCGCTTCTCGGCGTTGCTCGTCGAGTTGAAGCGCGTGCGCGGCACGAACTCCGGCGCGTCGATGTTCCATTGCTTGTCGTGGAGGGTGGCGGATGAGGTAGCGTTGCGTTTCAGCGCCGCGGCGCCTTGGCCGTCGTCTTCGGGCGTCGTCATGGAGGCACTGGTGACGTCGGATGTCGAAGGATGTTGGCTGGAAGGTCGAGCACATTTCATCATTAATTAGGCAAAAACGGACGCAACTATTTCCACTATTGGACAAATTAACTATAATTAACGAGATTATATCGCGCATTTTACACAATAACACTGATTGTTTTGTCATTTTATCTGATAAAATGTCAATATCTCTGAAGTGATGTAAATTTATCTGTTTGTGGCTACTGTATGGTATTGTTTTGATTCCACTAGAACTTCCTTCATGGAGTGATCAAATATGAATGGGGTGTACTCACCAGTCCATTTTGGCACGCAACTTTTCCCACTTTTGTGCACGATTCGACTGAATGCACTTGCTCGCACGCATGCTGGTATTGAGGCACTTCTGACGACGATTGGTATTGTCACCGCCGATCGAGCAATCCTTGCATTCGTTGTGCAGTTTCAGCATGTCTGCAGCATCTGGTTCACCGCTCCGCTGGGCCCCAAAAGCGCGCCTTCGTCTAGCGTTTCTTGTTTCACAGCTGCACTCCGCGTCCAGCTGATACCTTTAACAACACCACAAAACACTGTACTTGAGGCGCCGCGTAAAGCGCGGTTCGGCGCAACAACAACGGGAAACGGACCGCAGCACGGAGCAGCCGTTTCGCAACGGTTTCGTAAACTTGTTAGTATTCAAAACAAAATGCATCGTGACATCGCAATCGCTCTGGCTGGGTCGGCGCTTCGTGCTGGGCGAATTGGTGTACGCTAGGATATCTGATTCTGGACACGTTCTGCCACATACCTTGACGATTAGTGCGGACGTCGTGCAGCGAGACGGCGCTAGGTTGTTGTAGCGGACGCGATCGGCGAGGTGTCGACGCGCGATCGCAAACTCACTGTGTACAAAGGAGTCTCGCAGCCGCCATCTTCGCCATGTTGCTTGCGTGCACCTCGGTTTGCGCAGCGCGCCGTGTTTACGCAGGTGCGGCGCGGCGATGGTGCAGATTGCGCGACTTGCGACGCCCGTCTGCGATGGCAAGAATCGCGCGAGACAATTGGGACAATCAATGCTTGCGCGAAGGCTGAGCAAACATGTTTTTTGCTAAATAAATATTAACATTTGCAAGCTTTCACAGTTCATTTGCGTTCGACCGGTTTCGGTGGTTTTCGGCAGGGAGTAACTCTATTACTAATTATAGGCAACACAGCGTCCACTATAAATTATCTATAAATAAATACTCGGAAAAAAGTTAGCATTAATTATAATACAAAATTTTAATGTCTTTCTTTAACCAAATTTACTTACATTTAAAAATTCAAATATAATTTTAAAAATTGGCTATAGACAATACAATATGCACATAACAAAAAACCAAAAAAAAATTGTATTTTTATATAAAATCAACTAAATTAAATTTAAACCAATCTTAGGTTTTGTTGTAAGTGATTAAATATTTTTTAAAAACATAATATTAGTAAAAGATTATTTGAAACGTATTATAGACAACCCAATATACACACAATTTAAAAACTGTATATTGCAAACTTTGTATTTGTATGCAAATTGGACAAAACGTAACTACAACAGATCAAAATTATATAAATAAACTTAATCAGCAATTCTTTAACTCTAAAGAAAAATGTTTTCGAAAATGATCGTAAACATTTAATGCATTTATTATAGGATCTTAAAAATTAAGTGTTTTCAAAACAAAACAAACCCAATGTTATTAGTTAATTGATCATGTACTTGATCGCTGCATCGCTGTAAAACAGAAAGGTCGCCAGCACGCCGACAGAATAATACACAAAATTACACCTTGGAGATTAGTTTAGTGACACTTGAGTAGCTTAGGTATTCGATAACAACCGATCGATAAAACTCTCCATTCTCGGAATATTTGGTACAGCGCGATTCAATAGAATATAGATGGACAATTAAAGCAACAATTTGAAGGTTCATTTAGTGACAAAAACTATAGACATACGTTTTTTTTTTCATTTAGGCATCTCGTACATTGTGTGAAACATTGCTACCTTCGTAAACTTGTCAAGATGTCGCGATCATATCACAAATCACAAACAAAGGACGCGCCCGAGGCTGGTCGACGACTCGACCGTCGCCAGCGGGGCCAGCGCAGCGCAGCAATTTAAACTAGTCAACAACTGCTTCGATACTTTGCATTGTGGCGGTGCGCAGGTCGAATTGCAACAATTGTTCGGATTTCACTTCGCGCGCCGCGAGCCGCGCAGCGCGACTATCTGGTCGCGGCGGCGGCGGCGACGTGGCCGCCGCCGTCGCTCGGATTCGGCGGCGACTCGCCCTTCTTGCAGTCCTGGAGGCTGGCGCGATTCGCGTCCGCGCGTCGTATCGCGTTGTGCCCGTCCGAGCGCGCCCTGCCGCGCAAGACCCGGCCCTGCGCGGACGTCGGCCGGCTGCCGGAGCCGGACGTTTCGCTGAACGTCGGCGTCGCGGACGTCGCGTACCGCTGCGACTGCGCCTGACCGCTCAGCGACGCGTTGGGGGTTTTGCCCTCGGCGTCGTCGTGCGGCGCGGACGACTTCGCACCGGCCTTGCCCGCATCCTGGAGCGCGATCATCGTGCCGACCAGCAGATTGTCGGCGAAGTTGTACCGGTCGCTGACGCTGGCCTCGTTGGAGGACTGCAGCGACAGCTCCTCCAGCAGACCTTCGAGCAGAAAGTTGGAGGGCGGCGACGGCACCGGCGGCGCCGACGCGGCCGGCTGTGTCGCGTTCGCGTTCGGATTCATCAGCAGCGTGTAGCCGAAGTTCGTGTTCGCCGACGAGGAGGCGGCCTCGCGCAAGCTCGTCGTCTGGCTTTGATTCTGACGCCGCGGCAGGCGCTCCAGCTGCTGGCGGGCGGACACTTGCTGTCGCTCCAGCTGCAGATGCATTTGCAGCTGCTGGAGTTGAGTGCTCGTGCTGCTCGCCGCGTTGCTCGCCGATCGACGCACGCCGGAGAGTTGCGAGAGGAGTTCGGCAATCGGATCCACCGGTTCCCTAATAACGAGCGTAGAAGATCATGTTCTTACATTAACGCGAAACGGAAACGGCCAAAACGTTTACCGAAAATGCATGTTGGAACGACGCGGACGCGTGGATTGCGCCCCGCGGCTGCTGGGCAAGTGGCCCGAGTGCGCGATGCGACGTCCGCTGTGTCGGACCAAAGGCGCGCCGCTTCCGGACCCGCCGCCCGGCTCGTCCAGCAAGGAGATTAGGTCGCGCGTGCCCGTGCGGTGCTCCATCGTGAGATGGCCGGCGAAGTCGTCAGTCATAAAGTTCGGATCACCGCCCGGCATTGCGGCGCAGACCGGACAAACCTGAAATGAGAAGAAATTCATGTTTCACTTTAAACCACTTTAAAACAACAACGGTGACGTTTTAAGCAGATAGACTGCAAGGCCAGGACCACTTAACGTAACTATTTTTAACGAAATCCAAGTTCATTTGAAGTTGAGAAAATCTAAATTTTGCCAATTTTTAATTATGATTCCAAACTATATACAGAAACACCTTTTTAAGTCAAATATCAAGGTTTAGTGTGCCTATTTTTAACCAGGCCAAATCCCTTCATCCATAATGTGCCACTCTCATCATTTGACTATGTAAAAATTAAGATTTTAACTCTTAACTATTGTGTTATTATAAATAATTTTTAACCATTTTCGATCCTGTAACCTGTTATTGACCACTGCCTTCATTTAAAGAAATCATCAGAATTTTAATTTCTCAACTGTTGTCTTGCACAAACCTAACTATTTACCCGAAAAATTATTTAAACTGTCAAAGTTATTAACAATTGTCTGAAGTACAATATACTTACTACTTCATAAGAAATATCACTATGATCAGTAGTAACATGTTCCTGCAAAGTAGCATCAGTGAACCCCATCCTTGAGCAGTAAGGACAAGTGTAAGCTTGAGGTTGATCTACATTTGTAATTGCTTCCCCAGCATAAAACAAATCTAAAACACAACAAATAAAATATTATATTTACTGTTTCACTCTTATTCATTGCATTCCAAGAAAATGCCTTACCAAAATCAGCCCTAGTTAGAATGCACTGCACAGGATGATCGGTTGTGTGCCGAGTATTGGTAGCTCCGGTCTCATAGCAAGTGTCACACAAATCGAAGTCATAGCAAATGAGGCACTTGTAGCGCCGGCCGCGAAAGTTGCCCTTCAAGCAGGAATCACAACTCACACCTGGAGGCAGAAAACCGGACATTATTACCAGCGCAAATGCTAAATGAAAGAAGCACAAGTCTGGGGCCAGTGAAAGGATCAGCAGAAGGTTAGGATGCCAACTGTACTTGACTAATGCACGCGGCGTGGGTCTGCCGATTCAAGGGTGATACAACCGGCAGAGATAGCGATACTGGAAAGTGATTTGAAGCAATGAGAATACCTTCATGACGACTCATTTTAGTGAAATGTCACCAGCGCACATTTGAACATTCCAATGACTGACGATATTCGTGCGTTCGCCTGGCCCGCTCGATGCGCTTTTGTTCTTGCGACGACTGCGTCCGATCGGCTCGTCCGCGCGATTACACGCACTCGGCCGGGCGCTGCATTTATTCGTCGCGGACGAAAATAAATGTACGACGTGAGTAGGCGACTAATATTCCATTATAAACCTAACCCTAGTGTTATGGGCGACTATCATGGAGGATTCGGCAGAATCGACTCTTTACGCCAATGGGCAATCGTGGTTTGTGACGGGAGAAACGCGCATGCGCACTATGCACTATCATTTAACATACTAAATACTTTAAATATTTACTTATAATAAGTGATTTGATTATTTTATTATAATCTTAAAATTTTTACAGAATTTTTAATTATTTATGCATACATTTCTAACAATACCAAGTATTTATTTTTGTTTTATACTTTGTTCTGAAATTGAAATGTGTGCATATGGGTTGATTAGAATTAGATTAAAATAATACATTTAAATAAACTATTAATCATTAATGTTTTAAACGTTACAAATATTTTACATACATAATTAATTTTGTATTTTATTTCTATTATAAATTTGATAGTATGCAATGTGGGTTGCCTAGGTTAAAACATAAGTTGGAAATATAATTCCATTATCTCCATGATTTTTTACATACACACAATATTTAATAATTATTTAATATTTAATAATAATAATAATAATTAAAAATAATTAATAATAATAATTTATTATTTTTTATTAAAATTTAAAAATTTTAGACAAACATTTTTGTATATTAATAAATTAAAAGTAATTAAAAGTAAAAATTAATAATATTTTATAACTTTTAATAGCAATATTGGTTAATAAACAAAAAATACAAAAACAGTACATGACACGGCTATCAATCATTAAACTTTTAAAATTAAAACACTAAGACTTGAAGTCATTTACCACTTTAGTTTGCATCGAATTTTAGTTTCATTATATTAATACATATCTCATACATTGTTCTCTTCACCCTTTTCTTGCTTCCACCCTCCGGCAATAACGTGATGTTTCTACACTTCACGCGTTCTATAACACTCATCCAATTGCAAATTTCCGTAGTTCGTAGTTCTCTATCAAGTTGATAACTTCTGCGCGAACTGCCAGCATTTACTTCGAAGCGGTTAATTGCAGTTACAAATTTTCCACGTTTCGTTTAAAATGTGCAAAATCGCGACAATCTGCAAACGCCTCCATTCGGTAAACAACGCACGCATTTATGTATGTCGATCAAGATCACGACTGACGCCTCACAATCATTACTTTATCAGATTTACAGATAATAAGCGCGCTGTAATTATTGACCCAACGTGCAACTGATACCAATCGACGCTCGGGCCGAGAACAATTAGTTGCGCGCGCGCTTATCTTGGAGATTGGCCGCGTCTGGGCGCAGAGAGCAGCGAAGAAAGTGAAAAACGCAATATGGAGCGAATCGGTCAGTTCGAATCTTAACGTCAGCGACGGCGACGTTAACGAAGACGAAGTGAAGTGTCGACAGTGTTTGGGAAACGGAATATGGAAGGAATGCTTTTGCGATGGCAAATACTGTGCGTGCTGATAACGATTGCGACGAGGATCACGTGCGATTTGATACCGTGGAGTACGGAGAATTGTCCGGCTGTGGCGAAGAGTTGTCGCCCGGATTTCGCAGACGTCGACGAGAAGGCTCTGTTGTGCGACGACAACGAGTGCCAGTTGAGGGTCGCCATCATTTTGCCCAACAGTACCAAATATATTGTTAATTCAAGACGGGTAACTAAATCTAAGAGAGTCAACATGAATCTCGTTTGGTTGTCATGGAAATGTTTAATGTTGCAGGCCTTGTTGGAACTACAACAGGTCGAAGTATATTCCAGGCAGGTTCATCTTTTGCCGAACAGACTGAACGTCACCTACAAAATATTCGACGACAAGTGCGAACAAGCTCATGCAACAATTGGCACCGTCGACGCCTACAGTCAGTTTTATGCGCATGTCATCTTCGGACCCATTTGTGACTACAGTTTGGGTAAGTCTGGGAATCCCAGAATTCCAAAGTTTTCAATGTAGAAAACCTCGCAAACGAGGAGAACAAAACTGGTCGTTTATCAATGAATACAATACTCCGAGGAGCCGTTTGCGAAGCGAATGCCGCCCACGGTTTCGCAATTACTCAAAAAGCATCCGCTGCGGACCTCGGCGTGGATTTTCTTTAAATAGCATGCCCATCAGCTGATGACTAAAATGATCATTTCTGCCGATGGTCTCTCCATATTCGCCGCCCCGGCCGTAATTAATTGAAATCTCATCACATCTGACGCAAGTGCTTACAATTAGCGCGTCGCTCTCTCAAGAGTTCGCAAACAGCGCAGGCTTCGCAGGACTTGTGCGCTCCGAGCGCGAGGAGTATTTTTAGTCCGCGCGCAGATTTGCAAGTGGCCACGTCATCGCATTGTTTCTCACGTTTTCGTTCTAATTATAGCCCGTCAAATAGATCAGAAAGGCGGCGCATTGTGCAACGCCCGATAATGATGATAATGACGAAACCACTGTCGATCGGTGGGAGTTGTTAGAAGTTCTTTTTGCGTAATTGATAGTTACGTTGTGAGGGGTGGCTAGAGTAGGATAGTTTTATGGTATTCACTATCTGAAATGTTCTTCTTCTATATTTTTTCTTTTTCCAGCTTGATGGCTTGTTGTCAGAGAAATCTTAAGCTTTACACCTTCTTTGGTTTACCTAAACTGCCCAAAATTCTGTTTTCAGATTGGAATCTTTTAGGATTTCTGTTACTCGGCACAATATTTGTTTATTGCAAACAATAGCTACCTAGTAGCTTTGTCGACAATTAAAAAACAATCAGAACAAGAAATTATTGATTGTGAGACATTTTCAAGCATCTATTGTCAATAATTATCTTGATGCAAAAGTGACTACTGGCAAATTGTTTAACTGCTCTATTTTTAAAATTTCAAAAAAAAAATTCAAACTAATAGATTAAATGTGTTAGACAAATAAATGACTAATGCAAGCTGGCAATTGAGTATTTGTTTTACGAATTCATTGATTGAGTTATCAACACGCAACACGCATTATCTATTTATGCGTCAGATAACCGGCTGGCTTTTTATTAATTGAATCGTTTGATTTGTCGTAGCGAGTACCGGGCGGATAGTCAAGTTCCTCGGAAGTGACGGCATTCCGTTGATAACGGCCGGCGGATTTTCCTTCGATTTTGTCAGGAAGAAAACTACCTGCGATAACGAATTTTTTATGCTGATCAATTCGGGCATCGCTGATTATCAGTCGTTTAGTGAATTTTTATATTTAATTCTTGAAAAGTAAGTAAATAAATCAACACGGAAAACACGATAATATTATTACTTCTTTTACTGATTTAAATATAAAGTTATAGAGTAATAAGTCATCAGCGTTCAAATGAAACACCTGTCTCCTCACGATTTGCATAAAATTTGTACTGTATTATTTTTTAATAACTTTTAACAATGACGACGGCTTCAAAAATTGACTTCTTACCTTTTTCGAATCTTGGACCACAAATTGTTGTAATATTTTGTGCAATTTTTTTTCTACATTTCTTCTCCATTTGGAACGATGAATCATGTGAACGATAACACAACAATTAATATAAAAAATGTGAACGATTAAACACTCATGTTACTCAAGGCAATAATTCTTATTTTACATGTAAACACTATTTACCTCAATGACGTCACGTCAAACTTTTAAAGAAACAAATTATTTCTCTCGAATCAAAGCTTTTATATTAGTCTAGAACCGTTAAAACACGTTATTACACATATAATTTGTAGATACAAATGGAAACAGATTGCTTTAATGTACGAGAAATACGACCAAAACGAAGTCGGCGGGGAACAGAGTTGTCAACTGTTGATGAAGACAGTCATCGGGGTCGTCAAGAACGAAATACCGAACGTTAACTATCACGATGGCGACATCTGGCTCCAGAAGATCACCTACGAAGAGTACTTGACCAAAACGGTGGGCACGCAGTTTGGAAGTGGGTAAATGCAACTCTTACATCGGTCTCCCGCATCTAAACGATCCCTTAACCACTAGTTGTAGTCATGTGCATGAGCCACCCGAACACGCGGAGGGTTTTGATCGAAGCCGACAGATTGGGCATGACCAAGCGCGGCGAATATGTTTTCATCAATTTCGACATGTACAACAAGTACGTGTCGATAATCCCGCTCCATCCCACCCTGCACAATCTAATATCACGCACGTTGCAGCGGTTCACGACCTTGGTACGATCCGAACGACGACGACCTGAACAACCAACGAGCAAAAAACGCCTACAAATCCCTCCTAACGTTCACGCCGATGATCGAAGCTGAAAGTACTCGGAGCCCGGCAAACCACGTGCAAAACCACATGCCAAACCACGCCGAGGTAGAAAAACTCGGCGAGGCTTATCTCGACGGCATCTACGACGGTTTTCTCTTGTACCTGTCGGCGATTAAGGACCTTCTATCCGCGCCAGACTGGTCGAATTTGACGTTGCGCGGCGTCGACGTCGTGAGCAGAATGTACGGCCATCGGTTCGTCGGCAAACGAGGCGACGAAGTGGTAATGAACTGCAACGGGCAGAGGGTGGCGAGCTATGCGTTGATGCAGACCAAAGATGACGACAGACTGCACGTCGTTGCCAACTATAGTACGCGAGACAAGCGAATGCACTTCCTTCAGGACATCGCATGGGTCGCCGGTGCACCTCCGGCCGATACTCCGAAGTGTGGCTATGACGATTCCAAATGCGCTGGTAAACATAACCTGGAAACGTCACTATCTGCAATTTATTGGTTCTTCATTTGCAGTGAACGTCCAAGTGTGGATCTTCGTAGGCGCCGCGTGCATAATTCTTACGATCCTCGGCGTCAGCTACGGCCTGTATCAAAAGTACACCGATGAGCTGGAACTGCTGGCGGATAGTTGGAAGATCCACGGCTACGAGCTGGAAGACAGTCAGCAGCCGAGAGCGTCCGTACGATACGCGGATCCGGCGGACATGCCGCAATCCTTCATCGCGCAGCAACAGCGCAAAGAAAGCGAGCGATACGACGTGAGACAACTGCACATGAACGACGTGATCGTGAAGGCGTTCGAGCAGAAGCAGAAGATCGAGCTGGACAGAGACGCCCGCGTGGCCTTGAAGCAGATGCGCGACTTGTCGCATCCCAACCTGGTGAAGTTCTACGGCGCGTGTCTGGACCTGGCGCCCGACAAGACGTGCCTGATCACCGAGTATTGTCAGCGCGGCTCCCTGCTGGACGTCCTGAAAGACGCCGAGATCCAGATCAAAGATTACAAACTCTTCCTGATCAACGACATCGTCCAGGGCATGGACTATCTGCACCAGAACGGCATATGGCACGGCGGGCTGAAGTCCACGAATTGTTTGATCGATGGCCATTTCGGTGTCAAGTTGGCCGACTTCGGTCTGGACTTCATCAGGAAGCACAGGGACCAGAAGGGGGAGGACAAGTACGAGAGTAAGGAAACGCCAAGTTTGAGGTTTGTTGAGAACTGTGATCGGTGTGCATTTACTTAGAACTGCTGTGGACTGCGCCGGAATTGTTGAGGAATCATCATCGACTTCCGAGTTACACCCCCAAACAGGAAATTATGAAGAATGGAGATGTTTATGCTTTTGGGATTATTTTACATGAAATTGTCGAGCGGAAGGGAACGTTTTATCTTCGAGAAAGTTACTCAGCGAAAGGTCAGTGAAGTATAATTTATAAAATCGTAAAACTGAAATTACAGTCTTAAATTGCTCAAAAAATTAATTCTATATAATGACTCATACAATAAATACAAAAATTCAAAATTTTAAGAACTGGAAAACTGGAAGTTTAGTCTTAAAGATCTTAAATCTTCTTTCTAAAATAATATAATATGCGTTTAAAATTGTAAATGTTTAAAAAGGCAAAATAGACATTTACGAACCTAAAAACTAGAAAATAAGTGAATAGACATTTGAACCAGAAAAACCGGAAGCACAATCACAAATATTCGACGATCGTTCATTTCAAGTTTCAAACGTATTCCAGTTTGAAACATATGTCTATTTAATGGCAGAGCAATTGGTATTCAAAAAATTGTTACGAATAAGCACTTTAAAAATATTAAGGTTTTTGAGCGATCACTCGGAAAATAGTAACACTAGACAAAATCGGTTAGTGCCATTGGAATCTACATTCAATTTGGCGTAGATTAAGCTTGTTTAATTAGATTTTTACATTTTGCCATTTTTGACAAAAATGCAAAGAGGTGCACATTTGCCAAATATACAATGTTAATTTTGTTTAATCCTATCTCTGAAAGTATTAATAACAGACAAAATTGGCTTGTAACAGGCGAATCTATGTTCAATTCTGCGCCGATTAAGCAAATTTAATTTGATTTTTAGAATTTGCAATTTTTCTTAAAAATGCACATTTGCCAAAAATCGAAAGCAATGTTAAATTTGCAGAGCTTTATCGCGATAAATATTAGCAGTAAACAAAATTGCTTAGTACCATTCAAATCTACGCTCAATTCTGCGTCGATTAAGCTAGTTTATCTTGATTTCTAATTTTTGCAATTTTTTGAAAAAGAGAGAAGAGCTCTATCTGCTCGTCGTATAGAAATGGAGGAATCCCAATTCGCAAATGACGCATGCACCTCGACTTAAGCGAAATTACTTCGAAACGACCTGTATTAGATTTTCAATTTTTTGGTGTAGCAATATACCAAACTAGTTGTAACAAGTTTTGGTTGATGGTCTACACATGTGTGCATAACTTAACAGTCTACTTGTTTCAAATGTGCAAACCATTTTTAAAGTTCATATTTGTATGGTTTAAATTCCGCATTAACTCACAGTTATCACGTTGCTGTGACGTGACTTATAAGGTTGCCGATCAAATTTGTTCGTAAAATTAGTTGCCTACGTACGAAATCTCATTGGCGCTACGAACGTTCTAACCTGCAGTTGTGTTCATACCTTTGCAGCAGCAAGATAAATAAAATCGTGAAACGGTTATCAATTAATATGTCCGCATTTGAAGGTAATTGAAGCTAATTGAATATATTTTTTCTTACAATTATCCAATTCATTTCAGAATTTGGTGTGCTACCAGAAATAGGAACTGCAATCGATGAATTAGGATGGACGTAAGTAACTAAAGCAATATTTTTACAATGTTTATTTTCTATTGGTAAAGTCATACATGTGCATTCAAATAAAATCTAACATACTGCTTTATCTATTTCAGTTTACCAACAGATATTCAGGCCGAGAGCATTCCTCTCATCCTTGGTGGTGGCGATGTGTTGATGGCTGCTGAGACAGGCAGTGGCAAAACAGCTGCATTCTGTCTCCCAATTTTGCAAATCGTCTGGGAGACTTTAAAGGACATACAATCTGGCAAGGCTGCCAAAACAGATACGAGCAAAGGTAATAATTAAAACTATCTCTAAAATACCACCGAATTATTTTTATTTATTTAACACCAGCTAGTCAAGCATGGAGAATGTCCGTCTTGGACAGAGGCAGTGCAATCACGATATCTCCGAACGGAATGCGCGTGCAATCCCGGGAACAGCGCGATTGGCATGGGACGAGGTGCACGACCGGCGTGCAAAGTGGCAAGTGGGCATTCGAAGCCACCGTCACCGACGAGGGACTCTGCCGTGTCGGTTGGTCTTCAGTGGATGCGAATTTAGATTTGGGCACTTGCCGCTTCGGCTTCGGTTTCGGCGGCACCGGCAAAAAGTCGAACAACAGACAATTCGACGACTACGGCGAGGCGTTCGGCAAAAACGACGTGATAACCTGCATGCTCGACTTGGATCGCGGCGAAGTGTGGTTCATGAAGAACGGAAAAGATTTGGGGAAAGCATTCAGTATGAACAAGCAAGTCGCAAACTGCGCTTACTTTCCGGCAGTTGTTCTGAAGGTATCAAACCAATCGAGGCCACTGTCGAGGTGAATTCTTAATATTCATGTTCGTTTGCGTGCAGAACGCAGAGATGGAATTCAATTTCGGCGAGGAACCGTTGAAATATCCACTTTCGAACGGCTTCAAGCCAATTCACGAAGCTCCCAAAAACGTTCAAGCGAATAATTCCAACGGCAAAGCAGTCGCATCCATCAAGCCCGCTAATAATGCTCCGCAAGCCATCATTATTGAGGTAATGGCCAGGATTTTGTGTAAAACTCTTTTCATTGAAAATGTTTCTTCAGCCTTCAAGAGAATTAGCTGAGCAAACCTGTCAACAAATCAAAAACTTTAAGAAACACATCAACAACCCAAAGATTCGAGAATTCCTTCTCATTGGCGGAGTGAATGTGAAAGAGCAAATTAACGTTTTAGAAACCGAAGGCGTCGACATTATCGTTGCGACGCCCGGACGTCTGGAGGATTTGATCCAAAGCGGGAAGTTGTC
>JAODGE020029313.1:0-48712 GCA_027574965.2 Ecitophya simulans
TTCTCCACCACTCCCCTGCTATACGACCTATCAACTCCACACGGCTGCACAAAGTGTGTTTTGGTTGCGTCCTTCCATTTTCCCACTGCGCCACTGTACTCCCCTCTCTGCTTTCCTCTCAGAAGCTCACAGCTCGGTACACAGCTGAGCTCCACACCTTCACGAGCTGGGGGAGCTGAGGTTGAGGCAAGCGATCGATAATAGCCACAACGACTGCTGTGTGAGGGGGTACAGCAAGACAAGGATAGTGAAGGAGAAATTGTGCGTGTGGGTGTGCTCATGCCACCTTTTGTCTGTATTGTACACTCAACGAACAGCAAATACAGCGATGAACTCGTGACAGCCGCGACGTACTGCGCCACAGCACTCTTTCAGAGCGCCGTCGCCGCGGCACCAGACTTCATTCCAACGTGCGCGGTGATTCGGGCGGACCCTTCGGTCGGCGCTCAGTACTTGTATGCGTCCAGCGTACCCGACAGCAACCACTCCGTTGGCGCTGGGGATGTTGTGGCGTATGCACCATACGCTGCCCCGCTCGGGGACGCAGTAGCAGTGGCCGAGACAGGGGGGGCCCCTTCGCAGGCGCTGCAGTTCCGCGCGCGCTCCCCATTTCTCCTCCAGGATAGCATCCTGTCTGGCCTCAGTATGGGCATGGAGGCTCCCCCACACGACGGTGGCTCTGTCGGGGACGCCTGGGGATGCCTCGCCGGCGCACTCCTGATGTCGCTGTGCTTTCTGCAGAGACACGCTCCCACGCCGGTTCTGCCCGAGGCATCCCAGGCGATGCGTCGTGGGCTTGTTGTAGTATTCAGTGACGGCGAGGCGGGTGGTGCGCCTGCCACTGCTGCGGGCAGCGGTGCCTCTTCACCGATGGAAGCCGTACCCATCACCTTTCACGCGGAGTGCGCCTTCGCCACCGCCACACTTGCGGCAGCGCGGGCGTGGGTGACCGTCTCCAGCTTCGGGCGAGCACTGGTGTCTTGTGATGCGAGCACGGGGGCGGGGGAGGAATCCTCGGGCGGCGCTCGGCTGCGCGCACTGGTGGCCTGTCTGGGCGGCATAAGTGCGGCGGGCTTCTCCTGCACGCACGTAGGGGCACTGCTCGACAGCATCGCGGGCAGGGCAGTGACGAATGCCCCCACCTCTGCACCTCCAGTTGCTGTGAGCGGAAGGGCGGCGCGCGAGCGTATCGCGGAGCACTATGTTGTGCGTCCAGTGATGCTGTCCAGACGGCCTCGCGAGAACGACAGGGCTGCTGAGGAGGTGCCTGGGAACCTGGGCTGGCTGTGTCCCTGCTGCATGAGCGTGGTAAGCCGCACAGAAGAGAGCAAGGAGACCAGTGACGATGGCGGCGCACTGTGCCCGTATTGCGTGAAGGGGACCTAGCGCGGTAGGGCTGTGTGTGTGTGCGACTCTGTCTATATCTAGTGGAACAGCTTGCATTAGTTTCAGCTGGACTGAATCATACCAACACACCTGCACAGCATGGGGTGTGCACCGAATGTCATTACTCATGGCCAACAGCAATGCAACATGTGTAGGTGTATGTTGAGGTCTAATATTTGTGTATGAATATATATATATATATGTGTGTGTGTCGATAATGGTGCGTACTGTCTGTTCCCCTGTGTTGTTGCTCACCTTTCTCACGTACATGCTCCTGTTCTCCTTTCTTTTCTTGCGTTGTCACTTACTTTTCACGACGACCACCACAGTATTCTGGTAAAAGAGGAAGACACCCAAGCCTTTGCTCTTATATAGGTTTTGCTTTCTCTCTTCGTCTTCTTCGTTGCGCCATGTCCAGTTCGGATGCACACAACACGCACTCCGATGTTCCCCCAGAGGCTGAGCCAGAGTTTGTGGAGGTCTCAAGGATGCGTCTGCTCTACAAGACCTTTCCGTTGCTTGATAGCCTGGAGGTGAACTACCCAACTGCAATCGTTAACGGGTTAAATGTGATCGAGACTGTGCAGTTTTTTGCGCTTCTATTCAACAACACGTTTCCATGGGGCCCGGTGATCAGGGGGATTTCCATCCCAATATACTTCACCATTCTTCCCTTTTGGGACAGTGGCTACTTGATTGATGTAAACTATAGCGTGTACGGGCCACTATTCTGGGTGCTGTTCGCTGCACTCATAGTATTGCTGGCGTGCTTTATATACCACCTCGCATTTCCACGCAGCCTGAGGAAACCAGTGATGCGGTTCACTCAAGTGCTTCTCTACGTACTCATCGGGCCCTTGTTTCTCCCCAGCTTCCACGCATTGCTTGCCATGTCGGTGTGCAACAAGGGCACCCCGAAGAGCCTGGCAGCCTTCCCGGCCAGGCAGTGCTTCTCATCGAGCGACGTTCTGGCGCTGGTGCAGTCCGTGGTGACCATCATCGCCATGGTGCTGCTGGTCGTGCCAAAGGTGGTGGTCACGATGTTGGTCTACGACGACCACCCGCTGTCTCGCTCCCCGCGTGCCCGAACGCACGGAGTGGTGGAGGGGTGGATGCTCGTGTTTCAGATCACCTCGACGGTGCTGTATCACTATCTCCCCGCTGTCGGCCAGCGCGAGACCTTCACCGCTCTGCTGACCGCCGGGTTGTTTCTCCTGTGCGTCACACATGCCTTCTACCTGCCCTTCATTCACCAATCAGCCAACCGCCTACGCGTGGTGGGGCTCGGCTGCCTCTCTTATTGCGGTCTGGTCATGACGCTCGTACTAACTCTGGGCTCCAGCACGCCATTGTACAGTGCGCGGGACAACTGGGATGTCCTGGTGATTGCCGCTGGCGTCGTGCTGGTGGGGGTCTTGTGCTATCGCGGCGCCGACTTTCGCATCTCCGCTGCATTCCGTCACGACTTAGCGCGCGCTGCCCACGGGGATGTGAGGATGACGCGCTTTTCGACACGCATGAAATTCCCCCACTACTTGCCCGCAGAGGAGCGCACCAACCTGTCCGAGAAGGACGCGCTCAGCGCGTACCTGACCTCGGGTCAGGCCTCCATAATGAAGCAAAGCTCTCACTCCATTAACACAATCAACAGCAGCGGCACTGATGCTAACTGGAAGGAGGACGCCCACATTGAGGAGCTCGAGGACTTCACTCTTGCCAGTTACATTGACTCCATCTACGTAGCGACAGATGTTGAACTGTCCACACGCTTTCTCGGCAAGTTTTCGCAGGAGACGTCTAACCAACCCTCCAAGTACGCATGCGGCTTCGCCTTTCGCATCTACGCAAAGGGCCTCACGCGCTTTACTCGCGACGAGTGGCTTCAGTTGCAGTTCGCCACGTTTCTGCTCTCTTTCACAAGCCGACTCAATCCAGCCGGCCTGGCGCTGTGCGAAGACCTGAATCGCCGGGAGCTGAGCCCAATGATTGCATTCCGTCTTCACCACCGCATCAACTCCATTAACGCGTCCTACATGCGACACCGTCGTGAGGTGAAGAAGACGCTCACTCAGGCGCACGCACTGCACAAAGACACCCTCGTCAATATTCGCAACTTCTGGAAGCAGCTCTCCCAGGGCCAGATCAGCGTGAGCCAGCTGAGCCTTGTGGCTACTGTGATCATGGACGGCATTTATCACGGCATGAGCAGCTACTCTCGCGCGATTTCCGAACATCAAGAGGTTTCCACTGTCACGCAATACGCGCAGTTCCTCGAGCACGTGACGCTGGACCTCGATTCCGCCGCCGTTACGCGCGAGTTTGCTGTGGAGATGGTGGTTCGGCAGGAAACGGGCCTCAAGGCAGGTGGTGCAACTTCTATCCCAGCGATGAATCGGAGCAAAAAGAAGCAGAAGGTGAAGAATCAGTACAGAAAGCACTCGCGGCGGTTGCGCGCTTCCCTGACTGCACTTTTGGTGATTATCTTTCTTTTGTTGGTGGGGTTTCTCATCGCCATCATCGTGGTACACAGCAAGGATGTAACTTCGGCTGAGCGGATTAAGATGGCTGTGCGCTCTCGGCTCTATGCGGTGCGCTCCTTGTGGACTGCGTATGTGGCCATGGGATCCTCCGACACCTCGAGCTCCTGGCTGCGTCTGCGTGAGGAGCTCGCCAAGCTACGCAACGCGAATAAAGCAATCACGTACGGGGATCAGAAGTCATTTCACTGGCGTGTCGTCGCTACCATGAAGATGCCACTGTTCACGTCCTTTTACGACGATGCTGGCTCTCACGAGGAGCTTGGCGTTTGGCGCTCCGGTGAGGTATTCATCTCCACGTTGGAAACGCTGGTGCCGTCACAGACCACCAGCGACTCACGCGACGGTGCCTACGCCGTGCTTAAAAACAACGAACTGAGCGGGGCCACCGCCGCGTTCAACGCCTCTCTCAACGCCTTCACCGATGAGGCGGACGACAACCTCTTTAACGGAGAGTACGTCGTCATTGCACTCTTTCTCGCCACACTCCTATGTATTTGCCTGTGCTTCTTTGTGTTCCGCTACTTTTTAGCGGGCATTAGCGGAGCACGACTTTCCGCACTCGAGTTGTTTCGCCTGATACCGCAATCCGCACTGCAGTCTATGGTGGCCAAGATGAGCACGCGCATTGATCATTTCGATGCCCCCGATGAGGTCTTTGAGACCATGTTGATCGAGCGGGGCTACAAGAAGGACAGTGCTGTCACGCGCATTCCAGAGGAGGGCCGCGACGCTACTGGTGGGACTGCGCAGGCGGCGATGTCGATGTCGTCACTGATGAACTCCCTGGCGGGCACGAGTGCAGCGGCCAACTCCTTTAGAGACCTGACCACGACTGTGGAAGAGGCCGCGCCGGGGGGAAAGTTCGCGCTTCTGTCGAAGAACTCCACCGTTGCCGACTTGGGCCGCTTGAAATTTGTGCAGGGGCAGTACGAGGCGCCGTACCAGAAGGACGCCTTTATGCCTCCCCAGATGGGCCCAGAGGAGCTTAAGGAGTACCAGCGCCAGATCGACGATGTGGAGGTGGAGGAAAGCTTGATCAAGTATCGAGCCAAGGTAGCTGCAATTAAAGATGCAGAGATCCAGCAGGAGGATGACCACCGTCTGGACGACCTTCTCAGTGCCTCTACGAGGGCGCAGCTCATATACCGCATACTTAGTGTCGCGCTGCCAGCGTTGTGCCTGGCCGTGGCTGTTGTGGCAGCCGTACTCTGCATACGGCGCTTGCCAGCGCTGAATTCGCTGGCTGAGTCTCAGATATCGTTCATGCAGATGATGCAGGAGGGCATGTTTACCTTTACAGACATGTTAGACGCTGTGGAGGCTGTCGCATTCGACGCGACAGGCGAAAACATCGAGATCATGCTCGATGCCCTTTCAAACTCCACTACAATGGAAGTGAAGATGTGTAGATTTGTGGATCTCTTCGAATCTACTGCACTAATGGGATCCTTCAGCATGTTCCAAAGCGTCTACAAGCAAGTGTTCAGCCAAGCCATGGCGGCCGCTGCGTTGGGGTGCTACGGTATCACAACGCTCGATTGTTCGTCACTGTCCAGCGTCACGTGGACGCGCGAACTATTTCTCCCCACAGCCGTTGAGCGATTAATCTTCAATCCATTGATTGCGCTCCCACAGGGGAAAGAAACCGATATGGCTGAGCCTCCAGCCACCATGATAACGTTGGCGAAGAACATCATTGCTTCCCCGTATTACACCTACTTGAAAGGCACAATGCGAGATCACTACATGACCTCCAAGCGCACCATCCAAACTGAGGAGTTTGCCCGTATCCAAAACGGGGTGCAGAAAGACTTGCCTGCAAAGAGGGCTATTCTGTCGATGACGGTGATTCTGCTGGTGGCCACGGTGATGAACTACCTGGAGGTGCGGCTCATACGCAAAGCCCGGCGTGTAGTGTCGCTGATCACGTTCATTTGTCTCGTCTTGGCGCCGGCTGCCTTTGCCGTGGCGATTGTGCTCACCAGCCGCCCTCTGCCTCAGGATGGCCCTTACACCGATACTGTTGCACGGTACCGGGTGGTGGAGAATATCTACCTGGCCACCTACGGCGCCCGCGAGGACGTGAAGCTTGCGGCATTCGCTGCTATTCCCTTCGGAGCCGTGGACTTTGAGGAAAAGGGGTTTGTTGAGGTGGACTTGACATGGGTACAGCTCTTCAATATCATGGGGGCGGACTACCTGAATCAGCTCACAGCGGCATACACTTGCCAGGAGACGTGCACCTTCCTCGACGCGATTGTTGTGACGCTAGGGTGCAAGTACAACAACTTCAACCCTGCTATCTGTTCGCTTCCTCGCATTTCCCAATTTGACTGGAACATCACCGATGAGACGTTTGGGTACCGCCTGGGACTGCAGTACGCCAACACACAGCAACTTCTCTACAGCAACCGCAACGACGACATGAACGTCTTAACCAGCGCCCAACAGATTGCACTGAGCAAATCCCTGGCATTTGGACCCTTGCGCAGGTCAAGCTATGATGAGTGGCGCAATATCCTTCTGGACACGCTCACCAGCTACACGTCGTACCAAGAGACGTTCATGATGAATCAGCACACCATCCAGAGGGCACTCACGATTGCACTTACGGTGCTTGCCTTCATTGTGGCCTTTCTCGACATGTGCATCATTTTTGGTGTTGCGATGGAGCTGATGGATGAGCACCACGTAAGGTCCGGCGCAAAATCAAGCAACACCACATTGAATAAAGAAGAATACACTGACAAGTCGTTCCGGCGATTGGTGAGGTGCACATTGATGGTACTGCTGATCTTTACCATAGTGGTCTTTAGCTTCTTCCTACTGCTGCTCATCTCGTATGATATCTCCCGCAACAAGGCGAACCTGATGGGGGTGGTCACCCTTCGCAACGTTCAGTTGCTTCAGTCCGCGATCAACCTGCAGAACTCGAAGCGTTCACCATGGCTAAAGGATGCCGCGTTGATGTTCGCGTATGACAGCGTCGCTACCTCGGAGCGGTTTTACCGCTCGTCTAACCTGCACTTTTCCACTGAGGTGTCGAGCGCCACTTTTGGGTCCTCCACCATCACCTTCAATCGCTACGACGAACGGGCGGCCGTGGACACCTCGGCTGCCGGCTTTGAGTTACATCAGTCCTTGCTTGCCTTCGGCGGTCTTATTGACCCATCGCAGCGCCGATGGAGACAGCGCTCGCTCGAGATGGTGTCCATGATGGAATCGATGCGTATTGAACAGGAGAGTGCCCTGAACAGTCAGTTGTTCAACCTTTCGTCCTTGATGGAGGAGGTGTGTGGGGGTATGGTGGCTAGCACCATCGCGGAGAACAATCGGAGATTTGCCGTGTTTCTGGCTATCTTCTGCGTCACCTTCGTGGTGTATTTGGTTTTGGTGTGGTACCTCATTTTCTTTGCCACATCGAGACTGATGAAGGAGGAGGAGGGCACCCAGGTGATGCTACGAATGATCCCACTGCATATCCGGAGGAGCATTCCGGCGATCGATGAGTACTTGTCAAGTGGCCGCACGATACAGGACTCCAACGTGTTGGAGATCGACATTGCAGCGCGGGAGTACAACATATTGCCAACCGTGATCACCGATTCGCATGGTGTCATCCGGCATTTCTGCAAGGCGGCAGAGGAAGTGTTTTTGTGGACCCGCACCGAGGCTGTGGGACAGAATGTTTCCATCCTGATGCCTGACAATATCGCTGCAGAGCATGATCACTACATCAGGAAATATCTTAACACTGGCATAAAGACCATTATGGGGACCACTCGCATGCTGCGCGGCAAGCGCAAAGATGGCACACTGTTCCCTGCACAGCTGCAGCTGGAGGAGGTACTTACTGACACCTCTGTGTCCTTCGTAGGTGTCATTAACGACCGGCAGGAATACCTCGAGTTTGAGCGCAAGGCGGCTCTATCCATCGCCCTGACGGAAGCCTCCACCATCCCGGTGGTCATCATGGATAGGCGTGGCATCATTCTCAAGTTCAACAAGGCCGCGGAGCAGACCTTCAAGTGCTCAGCTGATGAGGTTATTGGCCGGAAGGTGAATATCCTCATGCCACGCTCTGAGGCGGACGTGCATGACCGCTACCTCGAGCGCTACTTGCGCACTGGCCAGAAGAAGGTGTTAGACGGGTCCCGGTACGTGAAGGCGAAGCGCTTCAATGGTGAAATCTTCTCTGCGCTGCTGAGCGTGCTGGAGATGCGACAGGGTGGCAAGTGGTTCTTTGTGGGCCAGTTGGAGGACATGACAGATCGTCTGCATTACGAGATGATTGCGGCAGCTGGCAGTGTCACGAAGACCGCCATGCCCACGCCCTTGATCATCACCAATGCGGAGGGAAAGATTGTCTTCGCGTCGGAGTCGGCGTGCAGGGCTTTTGGGTACTCGCAGGGCGAGTTATACAAGCGGCCGGTTGGCATACTCATGGATGAGCCCCTCACCTCGCACCACGCAGCCGTCTTCAAGGCTTATACCCGCAGCGGGACGAACCGGCGTAGGTTCAAGCAGCGGACTATCATAGGACCCGCCAAGCGGCGCGAGGCGGACGGCACCTTCAGCACTTTTCAGGCAAGCATCGCCATCAAGGACTTCAGCGTCCCAGACGGCGGGGACTTTGTGCTGGCGTTCATTGAGAACATCACCCCAAAGCAGTCGCTTGAAATGTACCAGAGGGTGGGCAACACCATCACAGACATGAGCGCTGTCCCACTTGTCCTCTTCACTGACAGCGGTGTGATCCAGCAGATGAGTAGATCTGCTGAGGTGGTCTTCCGGACCAGAGCAGCGGACATGTATGGAAAGAGCATCGACACCCTCTTCGCCACCACTAGCGATGAATCAGCGGCCTCGTCTCCGATACGGGGCGTCGTGCAAGGCGGGGGTGGGCCCAGCGTCAACGTGGGTAACACCGTCAGCTCACCGCGAAGCGCCACCTCCTCTCCATGCCCTGTGTATCGCTCGAACCCTGTGCAGGTGGCGCTGGAAGAATATCGGAGGTCTGGGCTCGCCACGTCGCTTGGACGTAGCCTGCGCGGGGTGGCGTGTACGATTGGTAGCAGCGTGCTCTTTGATGTGGAGGTGCGACTAGCGGAGGTGCTGCAGGGGGACGAGCGACTCTTTCTCGCGTACATCCGCGACGCCACAGATGACCTGCGCCTACTGGAGACGAATTACTGGAACGAGGCCCTCATGGCCGTTTCCACGATGCCGGTCTTTTCTACCACCCTCGATGGTTCTATTTTTGGCTGCTCCGACTCAGCGTGCAAGCAGTATGGCTGGACGCGCGAGGAGATGATCGGGATGAATGTGAGCGCACTCATGCCGCTCAGCTACGCCAAGGGTCACGATGTGCACCTCGACAACTTCCGCAAGCGTCTTGATTCCGCTGCGAAGGGAAAGGAGATGAAGAAGCCCAGCCTTCTGCACCGCGAGGTCATCCTCGCCGGGCGCACTCGCACTGGGGTGGAGTTCCCTGTTGGCATTTTTGTGAAGGATATCCACATCCCCGGCAGTGACCCATTTCTTGTGGCGGGTCTGCGCGACTGCACCTCTGAGATAGCACTGGCGGTGCATGAGAGCATCGGCAGGTCCATCTGCTTCCTCTCACCTGCGCCCTTCATCACCATCTCATCCGCTGGCATCGTGAAGGAGTTTTCACCATCTGCAGAGGCCTTCTTTGGCTATGCGGCAGTGGAGGTGGTGGGGCGCAACGTGGGGATGCTGATGCCAGAGGATGTCGGCCGCATCCATGACGGCTTCCTCCGCTCCTTTGAAAAGACCGGTATCTCCCATCTCATTGGAAACCCAACCACTCTAACCGCACGCGGGAAGAACGGCCTTCTCTTTGCTATGAAGCTCTACGTGAAGGACATCCGCCGCGCTGAAAGCCTCGACTTTGTTGCCTTCATGAGCAATGTCACGGAGAAGAAGGCGCTCAGGAAGGCTCAGGTGGTGCGCGGCATCGTCGCAGATCTCCACGGCGCGTCCATCATTGAGTGCAGCGTGGGAGGCTCCATCCTGCGCTGCAGCCAGTGTGCGAGGGAGGAACTCGACTACTCGGAGGAGGATCTCGTGGGGATGCCCATCTACGATCTTCTGCCCCAAGTCATCCTTGGCATCGATAAGGTGACAGTTGCCGTTCGACAGGAAGGGTGGCTCTCCAGCGCGCTTGCGGAGCTGCAGTCCGTTCAAGAAAAGGGCAACCACAGAGTTGCTTCGGGCAGCATCGCGCAGAGGGTGAGTGAGACTCTTTCATTCGCTACCGATGGCGCGCTCCATGTTGTGAGGCGACAGCTCTCTGGCCAGCGCAAGGATGGAAGCATCCTACTCTACGAAGTCGTCATGACCCTCGCGGCGACAAAGCTGATCGGCTCCACGGAACGCCCCGATGCCATTGCCACCTTGGCGGTCTCAGACGAAGCAGAGGTGCAGGAGCAATGCGTGATCGTGTACATGCGCAACCTCAGCTCCGATTTCGATATGCAGATCCAGGTGCAGAAAAAGTCGGTAGCTATCGCCCTGTGCCCATCCCTTTTTATCGTCATCAACGAGGATGGCAACATCAGCGAGTTCAGCGCGACGGTTGAGGAGGCATTCGGATACACGTATGATGAGCTGATCGGCAACAGCTTGTCCACCATATTTGCCCCCCCCTACGCCGCAGCTCTTATGAAGTACATTGAGCGGTACCGCGTGACCGGGGTGTCCACACTAACAGCCGGAAAATCTCAGATCATGCAGGTACGCCACAAGGGCGGCCGCCTGTTCAATGTGGAGCTGCATGTGAAAGATGCGAAGGATGGGGAGGGCCACCCGTACTTCATCGCGAACTTACGGGAGACCAGCACGGAGATGGAGGCCGTTGCCGAGGACGGCCTCAGTGCGGCATTACTGAAGGATGCTCCGATTGCTATCATTACCACCAACCACGAGGGCGTGGTAGAGGAGTACACGGGTGCAGCAGAGCGACTGCTGCGCTTTTCACAGCTGGAGGTGCTTGGAAAGAGCATTCGCTTTCTCAAGGCTCACCCACTCGCGCTCGAGAAGAACCCTTCGGAGCCCGCTGTGGACGAAGGGGACAAGAATGACGATTTCTTTCTGGAGAACATGAACTTCAGCCGGAAGCAACAGAAGTCAATTCAGGAGCGCTTAGTCATCACGCGTGGGGATGGCACCGTCATGAAGGCCAACGTGCGCATCCGCTCCATTGCGTCCTACCGCGGCAAGTTCCCCCGCTTCTTTGCTTACATTGAAGAAATTGACCATTCACTGGCAGTGCAGCACAAGGTGAGGGCGCTGACGAGGCTCTTCAGCTCCTCCATCTCAGCGATATTGGTGGTGACCGCGCTTGGCACTGTGCTGCGCTGCAACGCTGCCGCGGAGGAGTTGCTGCAGTACACGGAGGCGGAGATCACTGGAAGCTTGGTCCGTGACTTGACATTCCTCAACGATAACGACCACGATGACGACGATAGCACTTACGAAGAAGCTGACGGCGGCGACAACGATGGGCTCTCTCATGCGAACCCTGCCCGGAGGATGATGAGTGCGATTGTGGAGGCCCTGCACTCAGTGCGTGATGATGAAATGAGCAACTCCGGGAGCAGTGCTGAGCACTCTGTGATGTCTTCCTCCGCACGCTGGGCTGATGTGAAGGATAGCTTTTTGATGCGCGTGCCTGGTGTCCCGCTGATCCGCAAAGATGGAAAGATGATTGTTGCCAACGCAACAGTCATCATTGTGCCCCCCAGCAGCGCTGGCGATGAGCCGCAGGTGGCGCTCCACCTTTGGAATGTGACGGACGGGTTGGTAGCCAGCAAGTACCGGAAGCGGGAGAATGAACTGCAGGAGACTGCGCATGCGGCTGCCGTCGAGGTGGACCTCGAGGGGCGCTTCATTGAATGCTCGCCCACCTTTCTCTCAGCGCTAGGTTACACTGAGGCAGAGATGCTGGGGAAGCCCTTTGGGCAGTTCGTACCCATTGGCGACACGCGACTAGCGCTCTTCATCGCGCGCTCTCTCGAGACGGTGAGGCAGGGACAGATCACATCTACCGAGCAGCACGACATTCTCACCTTCCGGGATAAGCGGAGTGCCATCATACGAATGAGTGGTGAGTTCCGGTGCGTCGTGCGGCCAGGGGGTTCGCTCTTTTCCGTCGTGGTTGTGATGCGATTGCCGCGGCCCTCGGAGCGGCAGATGACGCAGGTGGCACTCTCCGCAATGGCTCTCGGCAATGAGGGCATTCTGCTCATCTCCCACGAGGGCATCATACAGCACGCCAACGCGGCGGCGGAGAAGCTATTTGAGGTGCCAGCGCGCTCGTCACTCTTGGGGGTCCACGTGGACACGCTGGCAGGGGCCGAGGCGGGTAAGGCCGTGGAGTCCGGCAACCGGGACGGAGATGACAACTCCACGTCTTTTCTGTCGCAGCTGCATGAGTGTGCCAAGGCGGCCCCTGGCAGCAGCGGTGCGACGGTTGTTCGCATCGGCGTTCCGCTCAGCGTCGACGGCAGTGCGAGCAGCACCAATACCTTCTCGATGCGGGTGTCTGCTCGCGATGTGTCGGACAACGCCTTGACTGTCTATGACTCCGCCGACAGCCTCTCCTCGATGCTGCTTGTGCAGATACACGCCATGACCGCGGAGCAGCAGTACAGCCTGAACCTGCGGACCATGGAGGTGGCATTGGACTTCTCGTTCCATGCCTCCCTCATCATTAGCTCTAGTGGCATGATCGGCGTCTTCTCTAGCGTGGCGGTGGAGCTGCTCGGTGCTTCTACGAGCGCCGCGATTGGCAAGAACATCACCGGCTTCCTCTTCAGCGAGGCGGACGGGGCGAGGCTGCAGCAGGTGATTGGGCAGTTCTTGCGCACCATGGAGCCGCAGCTGATCGAAGCACCCAGGAGGATGTCGGCTCACCATTACAGCAACAGCGGCGCTGGCTCACCCTCCAGCGCCACTGGTGGTACCTATAAACCAGATGGAACTATCAATGTTGAGGTCACCATGCGCCACCTGACGCTCACCTCCAGCTCCTCGGAGTGCGAATTTATCATGTATCTCCGCAAACTCTAAGTTGACCTCAATATTCACACGCCTGCGAGGCTAGCCCCCTCCCGGTGCGACCTTTTGTCATGTGATTGATGTTTGCTGTGCACGACAGCCTGCACGCGGCAGTATTTCGTTCACTCAACCAAGGAGACACCACAACGCAAAGGAAAAAGCAGCAACAACAGGAAATGTGATCATTTGTGTGTGTCTGTGCGTGAGAGCGATCACTGTAGAAAAAAAATATGTAAAGCACGAAAGTAACATTGTGCTCTCTATGGGTGGACCGTGAAACACTCGTATAGGCATACACCTACGAACCAAGTGTAGTATTTGTGAAGGTATGAGAGAAGTGAATGTACAGTGGCGTTCTTACCGCTTCCGTAGTGGTATGCAAGTGAAAAACAACAACAACAGTGAAAGCACAAATCAAGAATTCGAACAAAAAGAAACATCTCGCTGGGCTATATATACACACCTACAGAGAGTTCGGACTGTGCAAATTACAAAATGGTGTGTGCCGAAATGTAAATTAACCTCTTAGTACTATCTTCCCCCTTTTTTTGCCGTAAGAGCCATTTCACTTATACTCCTTGAGCTCTCCGTTGACACTGAGGATGGGCTTGTGTGTCTTGTCAAGTAACAAGACCCTTCCATCTTTCTTTTTAATAGCTTACAAAATTAACCACCAACACTACCTGGCATTCCCAGTACGCCCACACCAGAATTGCATAATAATAATAATAATAATAATAATAAATCATCTTTGTGAGAGTTACCGCCACGCTGCTTCTGCTCACCTCGTTGATCACCTCATTTGAACTCAAAACGCACTTTTTTTTAATTGTATGCTTCCTTTCTTTCGCTTCAGAATACATAGAAGCGACAATAGTTTGCAATATCTCTCACACAATCGCACTGTAAGACTGACTTAGTTACTTCGGAGTACATTTACAATTAAGAAGGAATATAATATCATTAGTTCGTCTAAATACTCTCCATATATATAACATAGCCTCCTACTCTCTCATCACCTTGCTGAGAAGAGAGGCCACCACAGTCGTGAAGTTCTTCCAACGGTACACTGCACTCCGTAATTATCCATTCGCTTGCCTTCTCCCCTGCTGATAGAGCGCACAACACATAAATAGTTCAGTAATCCGGAAAAAGCATCAACAAAAAAAGCGTGCACCTTCTTTTTCTGTTGGCGTGCTCCCTGTAGGAGGGTTGGAGGGTTTGGGAGGAGTAGGAGGCCACCGACGGGCATAAGCAGTGCTGCCTTGCGCATATATATATATATATATATATATACAAAAAAAAGCAAGGCACCCCCAAAAGAAGAAGAAGCAATGCTCGCCACTTCCTGTGGTCATTCCTCGTCCCATGCCGCACCCATGGCGCCTGTCGAGGAGGACTCTGAGCCTAGCCCTGACATGTCTGCGACACAAATGGGGCGCGATGTGTCTGGCGGGGTACTCACAGCTAGCAGCGCCTCTAGCAGCAGAGCGCTGGCGGAAGGCACGCTGGCGGCCCTCGATGTGGCGGGTGCGGTGGAGGAGCAGCCGCCCTCTAGAAGCAGCAAGTCTGGAGAGAGCACCGGAGGTGCTTACGATGACGAACTTGACGCTGACGATGAAGCCGACGTGCATACCACTTCTTCAGCAGAAGGCGAACAAGAAGGGGCGAGCCCCGATCATGTAGATGACACCGCGGAAGCGACCTCCGTTACAAGCTCGAACCCGCACCTTCGTGGTGACGTGAAGATGGGGACATCACATAGAGCTGAGGTGACGAGACGACGTCGCGCAGCGGTGGCCGGCTCACGCTTGGAGCACCAATCCTGCAACGCCGACAGTGACCAAGTGGGGCTTACATCGAACGTGCTCCCGATAGGTGCTGGACTTTCGCCGGTGGTCCGCGCAGATGCGACTGCCGGGTCCACCTCCCATAGAACCAACAACGGCGGGCGGGGGGGCGCACTTGAACAGTTCGGCTGCTGCGTCTTTTTTTTCCCAGCCCCGTTTGTGTCGTGGCTGATCCCTTCTGCGGGCCACGTGGCGATCAGCAACGCGGAGGGGACACGGCTCTACACATTCGAGTCCGCTTACTATGTTCGTGAGGAGGCACTCTCTGATGTCCTCGACAATGTGCTGCCAAGCCAGGTGATCCACGAGGATGACGGTGGCACCACCTCTGATGGCCCAAGTGAGAGGCTCTTCAACGGGAGTCCATCGCGCTCCCCCGGTGCCTATCGCTGCGGGTCGCCCACACACGCACTGGTCGGCGGACTGGAGGCTGCGGCTTTCACCGCCGTCGCCCCTCTCCCGGAGAACACATCACCGCGCCGCCGACCCCCATCCCGGAGGTCTGTCGGGAGCAGCGGGTCCAGTACTAGTGGCCATATTCATACAAAGTGCGTGCGTATTTGGGATCTGAAACCGCTCCTGATGGAAGGCCGCTCTGGACGGCGGCAGCCATCACTGGCCGCAACCGCATCCAGGACGGGGAAGCGGGCAGCCTCTGTGTTATGGTCACGACTGCAGGAGCTCAGAAAGGCAGTGGAGTCGGGTGAGCGCGAGGGGCCGGTTGGCGGCGGCTGGGGGGAGGAGGAGGAGCGCCAGTACACGCTCCTGGACAGCGAGACTGCTCGCTTCTACAACCGCAATCTTCAGGGAGCCATCAGGATATTCCGTGTGAGTCTCAACAGCAACAACATCTCGCCTGATGTCATCCTGAAACAACACAACTCCTTCTCCTTTGTAGGCTTCGTGCTCGAGGCGTGCGGTATTGGTGGCAGTCTCAGGATGACACCTGCCGCCTCCGCCCCGGCACCTATATCGTCCCGGCCACCCGGGCAGTCCGTCGACACGGAGGGGGAGCCCACCACCGATGCTGGAGCAGCAGGGGTGGGCAGTGCTCCCACTGGCAGGGGCAGCTGCGAGACGGAAGATATCGATTGGGGTGTCATGAAGCTACTACTCAACATCTTTCTCTTTGGGGAGTGGCACCGGGACGAGAAGCGGCGATGGCGCGTCATGCATGGGGGAAATTTTCCAGGCGCGGTGATATTGTGGGCTCTCTTGGTCATTCTGGCCTACTGGTTTGTGCTCCCGCTGCTCATTTAGAGGTGAGCGGCGGAAAGACCTTTTCGCCACGCACACATACGTATAGTCGATCTTTCTTTGCTGAGAAGGGAACAGACAGCCGCCCTGGGACTGCTCGGTAAGACACCACCTCGTTTGACTCGCTGGTCTTACACCGCAGGGTCCCAGTTCCCGGCAGTGCATGGATGATGAGCTCTCCCCTCCTCCTCTCTTCCCGAGGAGCCTATCTGTGAGCTGTGCTTTCAGGCAGCGACATCAACATCACAGTTCCCTCCTCCCCCACTCTCTTCATTCCCTCATGATGGGTACATTAGACCTGGCGCGGCAAGACTGAAGAGTTTACTTACAGAGATGGGGCATATCTGGAGGGTGAAGGTGGGACAGAAGGCGCCATCTGATCGCAACGACCCTCTTTCGATGTTCCCCGAGTACATATATATATATATATCTTTCTTTAGTTCCCCATTGGAGCCTCATGCCGTGTTTTGCTACTAGTGGATGCAACTGATACTAATTATAGAAGGAAAGAAAGAGGCCTAATGAAAGGCATTAATTCAAGCAAGCCAACCGACCGGCCTGGTCATGTTGTTATTATTGTTGTGCTCCCTACGCCTTCTTCCCCCCCCCTTTGTACTGCTGTGCGGATTGTATGAATCTTCTGTTACGCTGCTTGTCAGCTCTCCTACCTGCGGATACGTGGTCGTCTGTTTGATTTGAAAATTTCTACTCTCCTCTCGCATTTCAGATGCGCCATGCCAACACACATATATACACACATATTATATATCTGTATATACAAAATGCAATTCCTCCAGTTTTCTCTTTATGTGGAAGCAAATACCCCTCACCATCTTTATTCTTCTCTGTACCGTCATATATAATGGGAAACCCCTCGAAGTATCTGTGGACAGTGCGGAGCATATATCGCAAGGACGAGGTGACCGTGCATCGACGCCCCAGTGCACTTTCACAGAAGCGGTCAGGACACAGTGGGGGACGGGGGGAGAGGCGTATATTGGTACGTCGTTTGTGAGAATAGCGGTTAACTGTTTATTGTTTTTTTTTTACAGATGTCACTGACGCTAAGCGCATGCGCGTAGGAGTAACCATCGTATCATCAATACTGAGCAGTGGCGGCAAATGGTGCATCACATCGGGAAGTGCTTGCAAGCATATCATTTTGTATAGCGCACTGACTGTAGTGTTATTGACATCCCAGCGGGAGTATAAGAGGGGCTCCTGCTACCTTACTTTGGACATCATTTTAGTAAATCACATCACTTGCGTCCTCCTCCACCTTGCTTTTCGTACGTCTAGCACACACACATACATATATATATATATATATATATATATATATAGATTTAATAGTTATAATCTACGCGTTTTCTTCCAATAGTCATCGCTGATCACGTTGTCATTTCTCGTTTGTCGTTTTTTTTCTGCTCTTCTATTTAGCTGAACTGCACTTGGCAACTAGAGCTCCGCACACCTCTGCTACTACATTCGAAAGAGCATAATAATAAAAAAGGCCAACTGGCTTTCAGTACGTCATGCCCACTGCTAGTGCCACCGCGGCAAACGAGGATTCCTCTTCTACCGGAAAGCACTCTGCCACCACCCTGTCGCCGCAGACGCATGGTAGAAAGTGGAAGGCTCCACCAAACATGGTTGTGCGAGCCATTACTATCGCCATTGGCGCCCCACTGCTCCTCTTATTCGGAATGAGCTCCAAGTACGCTGCCTCAGTGATTGTCTTCTTCGGGATTTTTGTTGGTGGCATTGAGTGGAGCGGACTCAAGCGGCACCTTAAAGTAGCTCTGCTCATTGGTAATAGTGACATCAGCAGTGCTGAAGCTGCGCGCGCGTCGGGCCCACACACACACGGGCCGAGCACAGATGACTCTGCTGCCGTGAATCGCCAGCACCTTCTCCACCCGGACGAGTATCCCCTGCCGATTGTACCGTTGACCTTCTACAGTGTGCTCAAGCACTTCTCTTGGGCCCTGCTGTCCGTCGTAGCGCTCTTTGGCGAGCGGGCCTTTGTTGTGACCTTTATCCTTTACTTTCTCACCTTCGTTAGCGTCACACTTACCGCGCACAATGGACTAGAGATGCGCATGGGCGAGGCCGTGGCGAAGCTCAGTGCACAGCGACCACTGCTCTTGAACATTGGCAGCAGTGACTCCCTGAAGGCGGCACAGCGCAAGCACTTCTTAGCACTCGAGCTCCGCATGATTGCGGAGCGGCAGCCAACTGAGCAGTTCCTCGACTTCTGCTTGGACATCTTTGGAATTATGTGGATTGCCGGCGCCGCGGTTACACTGTTCGTGTACCCCATCCCAGCGGTGGGAATACCGTGGATTTTCTCAACTATGGTTGGAAACTTCGCCAACGATATCTTCGCTCTCGTAGTTGGGCGTTCGCTGAATCGCCTTCGCATGCACTATAAGAATGCTGAGGAAAAGTCAGGAGCTAGTAGTAGTCATCGGGGCGTCCTGAAACGGTTTTTAATGAACGGCCCACATCCTTTGTACAGCGCGATCAGCCCCAACAAGTCATCTGAAGGTGCAACAGCTGGTATTTTGGCCAACGCGCTGACCTTCACATCCTGCATGCTGTTCTTTCACTACCGTGCGATGCCACCGGAGGACGTGATCTCCTCCCGCTTCCTCACAGTCCCGATTTGGCTCCTGATCGGCACCGTGATGGGGGTTCTTGGTGTCATTGGTGACTTACTGCAGTCGCTGCTAAAGCGGTCTGCACACGTGAAGGACGCGGGCTTCATTATCCCTGGACACGGTGGCGTGCTCGACCGCATTGATGGGTTACTTCTAGTGCTGCCCTTCATGTACTGCGTGGTGAGTGTGCTAATGGCACTGTCTGCGGGCACTTCCTCTGCGTAGCCCCCCCGACCCTCCATCGATCGGCGGGCACACCTTCTCATAAACCGTTTCATCACGGAGAAAAGCGCAGACGGTCACCTTTACTCCTTTCCGCTATAAAGAGCACCTCTCAGGGGACTCGTCGACTGACATGAGCGGCCGGCAGCTCTTTTCTTCGTACTCCGCTGCTACTGATGGCAGTGTCTTGGTACTAGAATGCTGGCTGCTACACGAGAGTGCCGCAGTCGCTGGGCAGTCTCACCCCCCTCGTTCCTCCTTCGTTATCCGAGTGAGGGGCATTGGGTGCCGACTCCCTGCTGTAATGGTTCATATGAGAGGGAAAGGGGTGAGCGCGTGTATATCTTTCACCCCCACGCCGCCCCTCCCGCGTGCGTGCGGGAGCAGTGGATTTGTATACTTTTACTTTACGCGAGTGATATATAATTGAGCGTTCTTTTCCCTTTGCATGTGCGCCAACACGGGCACATCATGGAGGTTGTGACGAGGGACTCAGTAGGTTCCTATTTTTGTGGGAAAGGGAGATTGATATTATCAGTAATAAATCGGTGGGGCCTGCGACGATGAATGCCAGTCGCAAAAGAAGGTGTTGAATGCTGGTAGTACATCCTCCACTCGACCCAGGGCCTTTTCGATCCTCATTCTTGGACGCCTATTAGGTGACAATAAGAACATAAACACCCAAATAATAAAAGGAACAGCATGATCACACAACGCTGCTACGAGGACATGGATGCCGCAGCAAACATATATATGAGCAGCGTGGATGGCGTGCGTGTCGGCCACATTTTCTTTGCCAATGACAAAGTCTACGTGCGTGTGTAGATGACGACCTTCAATGTGCTCACAGACTGTAAACAGCACCATCGCCCCCCTCTTTCTTTTACTCTTCCGCGGGATGGCAGCTTCATCACTTGACACCTGCATAGTCACGCTGACTCCGGCGCTATATAGCCCGCACAACAACTGCACTCACCACTCAAATTCACCAGCGACCCACAACCCTTGCTCCGGAGGGAGGAGGTGACGAGGAGGAGGGCTAACACAGTATACCGACTGGCATCTTACACACACACACACACATACACAGAGAGGGCCATAGCAAGGAAGACAGATGAACTCTTCGATGAGCAGTTCCGCTGTCAGTGCCACTCCACTTGCGCAGTCTTTGGATGAGGCTCTGCAGTCACCGCACCCCAGGCAGGTCTACTATCCTGCCCCCGTTGCGGCCAGCAGCATCGCAGAGCACGCAGATATTCTCCAAGCGCGGGCAAACAAATACCTCAGTCACGTCTCCGAGTTGATGGCACGTTACGAGGACGCCATTACGGCGCTCGAGCAGCTTTTAAAGCCCTCCGCGGACCTCCAGCTGGAGAGAGGGCATGAGGGTCATCGTGGCGCGGACCGCCGCACCAGTAAGGGGCCGGCACAGCAGCCAAGCACTTACTCTGTGCTGCGCCAGCCCCCAACCGTCACAGAGGCAGAGATTGATGCGTGTCTCTCAACCCTCTCTGCAGCGGAGATAAAGGCGCTTAACGATGAGTTCGAGCTCACCCACCTGGATGGGTTCGAATATCTCTCGGGCGCAGATGACAACAATCATCATGAGAAGGGGAGTATCGACGAGGAGGTGGTCAGTTCGACGCCCCTGTCACAGCAGCCGGAGGTGCGTAGCTCCAAGCAGCACCACCCGCAGCCAGCTGGTGTTGCTGACATCCCTCCCGTGGTGGTGCTGGAACAGATGGTCACCGATGATGACAGCGCAGTAGCGCTGCGGGGACGTGGAGGCGCTGTGGGAGCGGGCCTCGCACCCGCCACCACTGCCGCCATGGCAGACAGCGGGCACCACGTTGGCAACGCTGGCTGCACGGTGGAGTACACGGACACCACCTGGCTGAACCCTGAGGCCAACAGCGGTGCTGTGGGGGTCGCCGAACAGCACACCATTGAGCCCGACGATGTGCCCTCCTTCAGCGCCTTCTCCCGCAAGGTTCTGGCTAGGTACGACGCGGGTTCAGCTCACAGCGCGGAGGCCTCCCACCAGGGGAGACCAGCACGGCCAGCCGCCGTCACCACCTTCCCACTCCGCTCAACGGGTGCATCGTGGGGTGAGGGGCAGCGACCCCTTGCTACAAAGAACACCACCATTTCCGTTCCCGCGGGAGCGTCTGACCAGAAGGCACGGTTATCAGCAGCGGCGGCGAGTGCGCAGCCACGCCACTCTGGAGGTGCGAGGTGGGACGCAAAGCTGCAGGACGAGCGGACGGCGTTCATTCGGCAGCGGGTCCGCGATGTTCTCCTCAGCAACAAGGTCGTCGCGCGCTCCCGGGAGAGACTCACCGAGACCATTTTTCACGATGCGGAGGCTTGGGCAAGCGTTGCGGCAGTGGATGTGGTACCGGCGCTGGACCAATTACGTGTCATGGTGCTGGAAGGGGAGGCGCTCCTGCTGTCCCTCTACCAGATGGACCGTCGGGCACTCGGGGAGCGCGCTGGCGACCCGGCGCTGTTTTTGTGCGTCCCACGCTACCGCGCTCAGTGCCACCTCTGCGATACCCCCTTCTCCACCACCGTGACCAGGGTGATGTGCGGACGCTGCGGGCAGTTCCTGTGCCCCAGATGCAGCGTGGACCGTGGCGTCGGGCCTGAGGTGCCAGCTGGCCCCAATGGCGGACTCCTCTCGCTTGGCTGGGAGCCGCTATGCAAGTGCTGCTACAATACCTGCACGGCAAGTCAGCGCACCCTGCTGCTGGAGCGCAAGCGCCGTCTGCTGTACGCCCCACCGCCCTCTCGGAGAGGCAGCTCGGCGGGTGGTGCGGCGGGCCCGTCCTCCCCGCCCACTATCGAGTCCATGACTGTGAAGGAAGCGGTCCTGCATGGGGCGTACTGCCGCGACCAGAAGCTGGGGGACGGTCTCGCACCTTTCTATGTCTACATGAAGGAGGACGACAGCGCTGTGTTCTGGGATGTCATGCGACATCACCTGAACTGGGCCGGTGGCTCCCTGCGCCGACGTTGGCAAAACACCGGGGAGGCTGTGCGGAATGCCATGCCCGGCTTCAAGCAGAAGGCGCGGCCTCGTGGTGTACAAAAAACGTAAAGGTGTATGAAGCAAGAGCCGCTGATACGCTATTTGGTAGCACAAGACTCTGACCACCGCCGCCGCTGCCGCCCTCAACTTTCGCTTCCGGACACTCTGCTTTCCTTGTTTCTCTCTCTTTGCTAATGTGGATCTATATATATATATATATATATACCAGCAGCGAGATCTCATTGGTCTCCCTCTCTACACTTCCCACTGCTACCGTGAGAGCGTTTGCTACCTTCTCTTATTGATTATTGATATTACTAGTAGTGTGTGCTTCCGAACTGTTGTGTAGCTATTATTTTTTGTCACTGTTTTACGCTCAATGTGCTTCTACGCTAAGGGTTTGTTATTCTGGTTTCAGTTATTTATTTGCTGCGGTCGCAGCTGCTTGAGCAGTTCTGGTGTCTGAGCGTCTATTCCTATTTATTGGCGAGTGAAAGGCCGCTGGTAGCTCTGGGTGCTATTATTTATTATCATTCTAAAATTCGTTATCACCAGGTGCTCCCTTCCTTCTCTAATAAAGGGATAAGACAAGGGGATCACTCACCTGTGCAGCACGTACATTACTTCACACTTACTATGCGGTGAGCCGTGCCAAGAGATGTGTATCAGATGGACATAGTACCAATGGACTCTCGTGTACGTTATCTCTCCATCTGTCTTCAATCGACATGCATTGCCCAATAACGATTACAGCTCAAAAAAAAGAAACCATAGGCAGCCTCTCCCACGCCGGTGGTCACGTGTGTGTGTGTGCTAGCATACATCCATAGAAACAAGCAACGAAGGTCGTGTGCGTGTGCGTGCCCGCGTAGTCTTTTCATTTTCCTTTTAGCACCCCCTCTCCAACGTCAGAGAGATGCCAGTTAAACCACAGTTTGACTGGCAGCAAACGGTGGATGAGGTACTGCTGCGTGTAACCATTAAGGGCTTCAAAAAAGACGCTGTGGATGTATTCATCGCGGATGTGTTTGTGAAGGTCAACGCACCACCAACGTACCTGCTCGCTCTCGACTTGCTCCGCGCTGTTGACCCAGAGAAGTCCTCGCACTACTTTGACGATGACGACGCTACCATCCTACATGTGCGGCTCTGCAAGGCTGAGTCCGGCGTGGTGTGGGATGCGCTCTGCGTTAATGGCCTCTCCATCGGCAAGAAGAACCTATTGGAGCGGCGCGAGCAGTCGATGGCGCGGGAGGAGGCCCGCTACAACGCCCGGCTGGAGGCCAGGAAGCAGCAGCAAGAACACGAGCGCCGTCGCATGACAGAGGAGCAGTGGGAAGTGGAGAAGCGTCAGCGCAATGTCATTGAGGAGCGTGTGCAGATGGAGAAGAGCGAGGCTGAGGCAGATCTCTTCGCATGGGAGGATGCGCAGCAGAAGAAGCCATCGGTGATGCCGCACTCCCCCGCGGACGTCGTTGCCTCCACCGCCGCCGCCTCGACCTCTCCTGCCCACGACAAGGGGAGCACTGTCACTCCGCAGGTGCGCCAGGCCGAGACCGTGAACGTCACTATTGACTTCACGCCTAAGGTGATGGCCATGCCGAGCCGGTCGCGCGGGGATGAGGACCACTACAGGCGCAGTCGCTACAAGCCCGTCTCTGTGGAGGACAGCCCAATGTTCTGGAAGGAGCGGGCAGATAAGCATTACATGGCGCGCGAGTGGAAGGCCGCCGTGTATGCCTATTCAGAGTCCATCAAGCGGGATGGTGTCTTCATGACTTGCGTCATGAACCGTGCGGCGTGCTACCTGCGGCTGGCCGAGTACAAGAAGGCGATCGATGACTGTACACTGGCGCTTACGTTGCTGGCCAACACCCCTGCCAGCGAGGTCACCCAGGACCGTTACCGCGCACTCATGACGAAGCTGCACGCCCGCCGCGGGGCGGCACACTGCTGGAGCGAAGATTTCCTCGCTGGTGTGGCGGACCTGCGCATGGCCGCAGCCTACAGGGATCCAGAGGAGGACACCGACGTCGAGAACGACTTGAGGCTCGTAGAGCAGTTGATGGTGGAGCGGGGGATCGTGGAGTCGGACCGGGACCCACTCGCAGCGCGCATGCAGGAGGCCTCCGCACTCTACCACCAGATGAAGTATGCCGAGGCTGCTGCTGCGTATGAGGCCATCCTCGTGGAGAACCCGTACCACACGCATGCGCGCTGTAACCTCGCTGCGGCGCTGCTCAACCTCCGTCAGTTTCGCGAAGCCCTGGACGCGTGCACGGCGATTATTGAGTTCTGCAGTGAGGTAGCAGAGGCCCTCAATGAGCCCGGCGCGCTTTCCGGAGGTCAGCCGGACAGCGATGACGATGACGAGTTGGAGGAGGTGGAGGGTGGTGTCTCCACAGGCGAGGGTGCGGGCTACGATGGGCTCGCCCGCAAGCGCCGCGCTGCGGCAAAGAAGATCAGCGAAAGCAGCGGGCACGTGTATCTGCTTCTCAAGGCATACGTGCGCGGTGCAGCTGCGCTGTGTGGCTTGGGTGATTACCGCCAGGCACACACCTTCCTTGAGCAGGCTGTGTGCATCACCCCGTACGATAATGACCTTCGGGGCGATTGCAACCGAGTCGTAGAGAAGGTGCGCATGGACACCCTTGTCGCTGCCTCCACTGGCGGGGCGACGAAGGCATGCTGAGCCGTTACAGTCGCGCACCTCCATGCCCCCTCTCCACCCTTCCCGAACTGCAGGCCGCGAAGCTTCTTCAGGCAACTACATTTATACTCACAAAGAAAGCCCGTCCACACCGCACGCGCGGCGGTGACGGCTGGAGAATGGGATGTTCACCCCTCAGCGGTCATTTCATGTACATAGGCGTCGGTGGTTGCGTGTGCCCACGCAACTGCGGCCCCCGCCTTCTTTTTGTATTAACGAAGAAGGGGCCACAGGGGTGCGGGCGTGCTCGTGCTCCATGTCGAACATAATAAAAAAACACACTCATAGGAGAGCAGCATCCATGCTCAGCCTCGTGTGCTGACACTCTCGCATGCGTATGCACACAAAAAAGAAAAGAATAATGATATTAAAGGAACGCCATCCCCTCCCTCCCTCCCCTCCTGTAGAAGTGCGTGCCCGGTGCGGGGGGGGGGCCGTTAGCAAACCGAGGGGCAACCGATACTGCAGTGCTGTTCCCTTCAATTCTGTTTGGTTATCAATTTCACTCCTCATTATTTTGTTTTTATTCTGCTCTACGCGAACCATTTTTTTTTTCTCATCTCTCTCTCTCTTTCATTCTTCAGGCCAGCACAACCATATTTTACGAGCACCATTCATGCATAATGAGTATTCTGCTGACGAGGAATTAGGCAGCGACGCGATCCACACCGGAGCCCACCTCTACAACTACCTCTTTCAGCAGAATGAGGAGCAGCTGGAGCGTTGCATGCAGCGGCAACGCGAGTACACGAACCTTCAGGCGACCCTTCAGAGCATTACAGATCGATGCCGACGCCCGGTCTTGGCCCCAGTGGCTGGCGGCCTTGCATACTTTGAAGCAGAGCTGATCTCTACCAACAACATCATGACGCTCCTTGGGGATGGATGGTTTGCTGAACGGAGCGCAGTCCAGGCGCTGGGGATTGCCAAGCGGCGCGTGGACTTTCTGCGGCGTGAGATGCAGGTATTGCAGGGTGAGCGAGCCACACTCATCGCACGGCGTGACCTCTTCCTCTCCGAGATCCCGGAGGCGAACGAGGCCATGCTTCAGATGCTGGAGCAACGCCAGGGAAAGCTGGAGGCTGCGCATTACAATACCTCAGCGAACAGTGATATGAGTGAGGGTGACAACCTCTCTCCTCCAGAACCGCTGGCGACCAGAGGCCCCGCTCCTAGTTCCCACACACCATCAGCTCTGGGCGACGCAGCGTACGACGTGGAGCTCACCGTATTCGACGAGTTGGACGAACTCACGGAGGAGGAGCTCATTGAGATTGAGCGCGAGCTAGGTGACCGTGTCGATGACGATGAACTGGTGGAACGTATTATGACGGAGCGCATGATCACGAAGAAGGAGAAGCGCATCCAGGCAGAGATGGCTCGCCGACAGGCCTCCCGGTCCACCGCCACAGTGTTCCACTCACCCGCGGACATCGGGAGGAACGTGTGTAGTTCGGAGGCACTGCCCACCTCGCCCCCACAGGCGACGCACAGCCCAATGACCGCGCCAGTGGTTGCTACTGCTGCGGCTACTGCACGCAAGAGCGTCTCGTTTTCTGAGCAAGTGACGGTGTTCACAGAGGACCGTGATGGCAGCGCTACTGCGGAGAGAGCCCCGCTGGCAGCTCCCAGCATCAGTGACGCAGTGGAGCGGCAAACCTACGCATTAGGCGACGTAGTCGAGCGTGCTGAGGCGCCTGCTGCTCTGCAGCCCGCACCCACAACAACTAAGAAGCGGAAGTCGCTGTTTCAAAAGGAACTGGACGGGGATCTGTGAGAGGGTGGGCAACTCTCCAGTGTCTTCACCGCCCAGTACTTGGCGGCGGGATGACCCGCACTTACCATCGCTTTAACACAACAGATAAATAAAGTACACACATACGCACATTACAGGTGTGCGTGCATTTTACGTGTCCAGTCTCTTGCACTAGCCTCATGAGGGAGGCCTTACTGTCCCTCTGGTTTTGATTGCTGCGCTGACACAAGTACTCCGCTTTTATTCTCTACCCTCTGCAGTACACTATACATACCAGGCAAATATATATATATATATATAGGTGCCTGCATCCGTGTGAAGGTAGCGCCGCTCCAGCGTCCTTTCCTCAACCCCTCCTTCATAACACCTCAGGTGTGTGTGGGGGAGAGCGGCACGGACTGTGCACTACGCACAAAGACAGACGCACATTTTAATATACACACATACATACGCGCGCTAGGACCCAGTGGAGGGAATGGCGGCCTCAGATCCCACCCTGAGCGAGCCTGCGTTAGATGAGCACTCTCCTCAATCCACAGCTCAGAGGGCGGGGGAGAGTGGGCTAGGCGATAGCCCTCTCCTGGATCAGCTCGACCTCCCCTTGTCACTCACGCTGCTCTTCTTTGCTGCTGACGAGGCCACTTACGACGCGGCAGGCCGCGTGCGAGCGCGGCCGCACTTTGCACTCCTCTACCTGCTGGAGTCCCTCGCCCGCTCCCGTGCTGCGCAGCGTCGACAGATCGCTGCCCGGCAACTGCGTCAGCAGGCGGAGCAGCTTGGCGCCGCACTTCACGAGGAGGGCCACGCGCGGAGTGCGAGGGCGCAGCAGCGTATCGAGGCGTACCGACTAGCTCAAGAGGAGCAATCGACACAGCAGTGCACCTTCGTCCCAAAGGTCACCCGCGCGGCGCGGCAGCGTCCTGCAAAAGGTCGGGACACCTTCATGGAGAAGTGTCTTGAGTGGGAGGCGGCGGCGGCCCACAAACTGGCTTCCAAGTACGCTAGCACCGAGAAACGTGACCACAATGTCATGAGCGCCGGCAGCCGCCGACTGCTGCGTCAGGTCGGCGGTCGGCTCACTCGTGCCCCTTTGTGGCAGCCTCGGCATCAGTCACCAGCCGCACCTTCGCGAGACTGCCTTGCAACCCCACAGGCAGCCACACACATTCCTCTCACAACCGCCACCGCTGAGATGCAGCGGGCACACCTGCGACGGCTGACACGCGGGGGGAGCGCTCCATTAGCTCTCGGGTCTCCCTCCAAACTCTCCGAGGTGGCGAGCAATTATCTTGCACGCGTGGAGGCGGACATTGAGAAGCGCGCGACGAATGCTGCACTCCTGCGAGCACAACACCACCATGACGCAGATGACTCTGGTATTATGTACGATCGCGCCACTGGTCAGCCCTTCTTCCAGCCAAACGCTCTCCCAACGAAGGAGGTGGGGGAGGATGGCCAGCGGGTTTCCTTTAGCGAGTGGAGCGCTGAGGAGCAGGCGGAATACCGCGAGCAGCTACGCCGGCAGCATCAGGAGCACCTACTTATCAAGTTCCTGCGGGCGGGTGGCTCGGCACAGTCCCAGGTGGGCGGTGGCAGTGGCGGAAGCGCGAGCTTCCTCGAAAGACTGGAGGTTACGGAGGAACGCAGGCAGCGCAACATGGAACACCTACTCGCTGAGCGTGACGCCGCGGTGGTTTTCCACCCGACCATCTCCCTACACACGGCCCGACTGGCGCGTCGCAAGCTGTTGCTCAACCGACCCCCACTCTACTCCCCCGAGGTAGCGACTGCGGCGGCCTCTGGGAAGGAGGTGGAGGAGGCCCGCCCGTTGCTGGCCCCGTCGAGCGCGGAGCACGTGGAGGCTATGCTGGCCCGCGCCGCCGTTTGGCAGCAGTCGCGCGATGACCGTCTGCTTCGCGCCAGAGCAGAAAGGACCGCAGCGGAGGATGCCGACTGCACCTTCGCTCCGCAGCTTGCCGCCGTGCATACGTCGTCACCGTCCCGAAGTCCTGGTGGAGGCAACAAGAATCAGTCTCCTAGCAAAGCACACGTGCTGCGGTCAGAGCGGCAGCGGAGTGAGATGGCCGCCGCCGCTCATGTACGTTCGATGAATGAGCTGGAGCTCTTGCGCTCGTACGCACCAGCCCACCAGGATGCGTCGTTTATTGCCGATTCCTTTCTGCTCCCTGAGGCAAGTGGTGACAAAGGGAGTCAGCCACTTCGCCAGCACGGGGACAGCGGCCTGAGCGATGCAGTTGCGGCCCGTGTGGCATTATCCAAGATAACGTTTCACAATGCCCCTCGCCTGCAGCGCCTCGGAGAGCGGGAACGTGATGGGGCTCGCACTCATCACCGTCACAGGGACCCTGCAAGTGAAGGGGCGTCGTTGCTCGGCATGTCCCCGATTGTGCAGCGGACCCTGCTGCCATCCCAGTCACGGTCGCCGTCATACCCAACGCCGGGCGGTATCTCTGCTGGCTCGCGTTGGACCCGCTTCTCGCGCGGGACGGTGGAGGAGGCTGGAGAACCGTCCCTCAGCGGGGGTGGGATAGGGACTTACAAGGTCAGCACAGGGGAGGAGGCTCTTCATACGCAGGGCCACAACGATCCATGGGCTGAGCTGGATTCCCTGACAGACGCTATTCTTCAGCACCGCGAGAGGTACGCGGATGGGGGTATGACCCTGTGATACCAGTGAGGGGTGTGGCACACACTTCTGACAACCTGTACTATGACACTTTCCTTCTCTCTCTTTCTCTCTCTCTCTATATATATATATATCACCCATTCCCTCTTGTAACTTATATTGCAGCTCCATTTTCACTGTTCTCTTCCCCTCCCTCCCGCCTGCTGCGCGGGTGCGAGGGTGCAGGGGAGGGGTCAATAGTCGGAGAGCAGAAACAGCAAACCTTTTAACCACTCTATACATCTTCGGTGACCGTTCTCACAGTAGCGTGCAGGTTTATGGCGCCCCATTCTTTTTTCTCATCGACCGTGTATCCCAGATCATAAAGGCCACCGCACATTCATTCCATTCCTCCCGATACTTCTCTCTTACTCGCTGCGCCCTTCTTACCCCTTATTGCGTTTTACGTACATGTATGTATATGTATGCACGTACGTGTGCCTACATTCCACAGTTCTTCTATTCTATTCCAGTGCTCGCAAAGAGGCCAGTCAGCTGACACATACACCCCTTGTCCCCTTTACCGTTACTGTTACCATATTATTACTTTCGTAAAAGAAAACACACCTCTTAGAAGGCAATAAGCCAAAAGTTCTCCCCCCCCTCTACACACACACACACATACACAGCAGCAGCAGTCTACGTAGGAGGTTTCAGGTATTGCGAAGAATAAAGTAGTGTCTTAGTAGTCTATATCCCCCCCCAACTTGCGCGGTCTCAGATTTCGAATAGGCCGATACATACACATACGTGGAGCACGGAGGCACCAATGGCTTCCCCGGTCTCCGAGAAGGATGAGGCCTTCAAGAATGAGGAAGAATTCGCTGTCGAGGATGCTGACATCCCTGTCGATCCTCTTCTCTCGCTCCTCTATGCTCGGTTCACTCTCACATCCAAATACAGCACCGTCGAGGAGTGTAAGGCAGCCCAGGAGCTCATGACGAAGGAGATGATCGAGCACAACATGGCCCCATACATTCGCATGACCTGTGAGGCGCTTGAGTGGCCGGTGGACGAAGCGCAGCTGGCTGTGATGGACGAGGTCAACGCCAAAAAAGTGGCGGGCTTTGACGCAAAGCTGAAGGATGCGCAAGAGAACCTTGGTGACACTGAGGTGCGTGACGCACTGCTGGCGAAGTGCAACCACTACGCCCGCATTGGCGACCTCGAGATGTGCCTCCAGACGAACCAAGAGTGCGCCACCAAGACCCTTGCGGCGGGCCCCAGACTAGATCTCTGCTTCCAGCGCATCCGTCTGGGTATCGCCTTCTCAGATAACGAGATCGCCGCCAAGGGCATCCGTGACGCACATAGGCTGCTGAAGGACGGCGATTGGGAGCGCCGCAACCGTCTCAAGGTGTATGAGGGCATCTACCACGTATTTGTGCGTGACTTCCGACGTGGGTCCGAGCTGCTCCTGGACTCGATCACAACCTTCGCCTCGGGGGAACTGCTCTCCTTCAAGGACTTTATCTTTATTACCACAGTGGCAAGTCTACCGGTGCTTAGTCGCCCCGACCTCAAGAAGCGCATCATTGACAGCCCCGAGGTCATCAGCGCCGATGTCTCTGATGTGTACGGACTTGTCACTGCCATTTATGGATGCCGCTACCGCGATGTGTTCAGTGCATTTGATGCGGTGTGCCAGCACCAGCGGCGGCTCGTGTACTTGGCCCCACACGTGAACTACTTCTTTCGCGAGGTGCGCGTGCTTGTGTTCACTCAGTTCCTAGACTCCTACAGCAGCGTCACGCTCACCTCCATGAGCGGCGCCTTTGGCGTCAAGGTCCCTGTGCTGGACCAGATGCTCTGCACGCTCATCTCCAACGAGAGGATCGCCTGCAAGATGGATCGCGTGACGGGCAGCATCACGACGTACCGCGGGGATACCACCAACTTCGACTACCACCGCATCATCAAGAATGGTGATCTCCTCCTGAACCGCATTCAGAAGCTTTCCCGTCTAGTGGACATGTAAACACACACACACGTACGCGTGTGGTGAGGATGCTTGTATATCGAATCCGAGAGAGAGGCTGGGGGCGGCGCACACACACACACATGGCGGCACAAAAAGAAAATGGAGAGGAAAAACAAACGAGAAAAATGTGACGAATTGAGGGAAGACTGCATCATGGCCAGGACCTTTGTGCATCTATGTACCGCGTCCATGCCAGTCCAGCGCAGGTGCTGAGTGGGCACACGGTTACCTCCCCCCATTTTCTATTGGTGCGTACAGTGGTATGTGCAAGTTCATGTCGTAGGTGACAGTGTGAACGCCTCATTACTGGCGTGGTGATCTTATTACAAAGAAGAGAAGCGAGAGAACTCCGGAGCAACAGCATCGGCGCATGAAAGCTCCACTTTCGTACTCCTAAATATCTTTTTTGCCCCTTTTCTTTTTTTCGCGCTACTCGCGATACATTCGGTGAGTACGATCGCCATATGCGTATGTCTGCAGTCTCCCACTCTCTTCTCACTCATTCCTTTCCTATCGTTTCGTTAGCCCTGTCCTCAAGCAGGTGGTATATTGGAAAGGTAGATAGAACGGCTGACCATTTTAGTAGTATTTCTCCTCCTGCCTCCCTCCTCAGCACCACTGATTGTAATTGGGGGGAGATGGCGAAGGGTACGGTAAAGCGGAAGGCAACTCCCTCCGCTGTGCGCAAGAAGAAGGCGCAGCAGAGAATCCGAAAGAAGATGCGGGCGCGTGTGGAGAAGAAGAAGCCGAGCTGGAAGACGGCCATCGCGAAGACTTACGAGGGTGGGGCTGCTAGTGACAAGGATGCGAGGCGGGGCCTCAAGCGGAGACGGGGTGGCGCGGGGAAAGATGAGGAGGCGGAGGCTAAGGGCGGCTTCAGCTTCACTCCCAATGGCGAGGAGGATGGCGAGGTCCAGAGTGACGTCGATGAGGAGAAGGAGGAGCGGCTGAACCAGCGGGATCCACTGGAGACGCAGCTCTTCCTCAAGTCTCTCCCGCTCGACACGAATGAGGATGAGCTGCTGGACTACTTTGCTAGCCACTTTGGGAAGGTGCGGCGTGTGCTGCTCGTGCGCAACCGCATCAGCAAGGCACTTGCCGGAACCGCCTTTGTCCACTGCGGCAGCCCTGCATTAGCCACGAAGATATACGAATTCGCACAGCAGAACGCGCGCGAGGTCTCGGCCACGAACCGGGAGGAGATGAAGGAGAAGACAGAGGGGCTGTCCCACCACCAGGCGAAGCGTCTGCAGTACAAGCTCCGCACAGATGCCTTTGTGGCGCGCGACCCCTTTCTGATGATGCGCGAGACCAAGTTCACCGTACACCGCGTGCTCTCCCGCTCTGACACGCAGGAGGCGGTGTCGGCACTGCAGAAGAAGAAGCGGACGAAGGTGGCGGCCGACGACCCACGCAACCTGTACCTGCTCCAGGAGGGCCTCGTTCTCGCCGACACCCCCGCCAGCCGTGACCTGCACCCGCGCTACATGCAGATGATCCAGGAGGACTACGAGACCCGCAAGGCCCAGCTGCGAAACAGCAACTACTTTGTTAGCAAGACGCGCCTAAGTGTGCGCAACCTGCCCCGGACAATGTCGGAGAATGACATGCGTCGCCTCTTCGCGGAGAGGGCTCGCGATTACCTGAAGAATCACAAGGAGGACATGGAGAAGGGCAAATGGGGCAAGTATGGGCCTATTAAGAATATCAAGGTGCTGAAGGACTCTGCCGGTGTCTCACGCGGGTACGGATTCATCGAGTTCGTCAATCATAACGTCGCCCTTAATGCTCTGCGGATGCTAAACAATAACCCCACCGTCTTTGGAGACAACCGCCGTCTCATGGTGTCCTTTGCAATTGAGAACATTAATGCTGTACAGAAGTTGCAGCGCATCAAGGAGCTGAAGGTGAAGCGCCTGCGCGCTGGTGGCGATTACACTGAGAATAGGAAGCCGCATCGTCCCCTGAAGGTCCGGAGAACCGAAACCTAATGCATAGACTATTTTTCTCACCCACACCTCACATTTGGCTCTACATCAACGTTTAACCTGCGTACTGATGTGTGGTATGTCTGTCTCTCCCTAGTTTTTCTGGAGTGCCGCACTGTTGAGAGTGAAGAATCTCAGCAGCTGGCACCAAGTACAGGAAATACCACAAGAGAAGCGGGCACCTTTACCACACGTTAGCTCGAGAATTATGCCCGTTAAGTAAACAACAGAAAAAATGGACACCGCTCGCGTGTAAAAGAAAAGGGAGATTGGTGGCAACTGATCATAACAATAATAATTAACATGTGCATGCTAGCCAACGGAACGCAACGACAGCAGCTATCAACCACAACCCCCCCCATCCTCCCCCCCCCCCGTTGCACTTGCAATGCTCTTTTACTGAATTAGCAGAGGCGAACGCTGCCTCATCCCTTGCTCACCTGCCATCAACCCGCCACGTGGTCCTTATCAATCTACCCCTTTTCCACATTTCTCGGATTTTCTCGCCTTGTGCATGTGGCATAACCTTTCTGTCCCTCACATTTATCTGTCATGGCGTACACCACAGGTAGTAGGCCCTCCACCCCCGTCTCGGTCTCCTTATACGGACTGGCGATCATTGTGCTCGCACCGAGAGGAACCGAGGTGACACTCTGTTTGGTTGGTGGCCCGATGCATCGTGGCACACCCGGGGGCCGAAAGACCCCCGCGCTGGGCTCCAGACCGCAGGGCAAGACACCCAACAACGTCAGCGTCCCCTCCACCACCTTTATGGCGTCACTGCCCTTGCGGTCTGAGGCCATGGCCTCCTCTGGGACGTTCGCCGCGGAGCCGTGTGGAGTAGACGGGGGCGACCCGCGACCCCCACTGGCACCACACACGGAGCCGCAGCGACGCCTCGGCCAGCAGCAGCCCAAAGAGTACCTGGAGATCAAGCCGATAGCAGACATTCATCCGAAGACACTTTACCGCCGGCTCCTCCGCAACCACACTGAACAATGGTGTCAGCCAATCCGAGATCCCGCGGGCGAGTCCTTGGCGTCGTCGATCCCACCAGCCAGCGCTACTGCAGTGTCCCTCGCGCTACAGCAGCGCCAGTCCGCTCTCGGAGGGGGTGTCGTCGGTGGTCATTCCACAACCTCGCTGCCGCCCGTTGGTGTGGCCTCTAGCTCTGGCACACGGCAGCCAAAACGCTTCTCGCTATCGTCTAGCTCCGTCGGTGCGCCTCCCTCATTAACCTTCAACCTCCTTTCCTCGCGGGACGCGGACGAGGAGGAGGACGTGGACGAGGCAGAGCAGGTGCGGCTTCTGCAGGCAGAGGTTGGAACGTACCTCCACACACTTCAGGAGGGGCGTAGTAGCGGCTACGCGAACCAGTACGAAGAGGGCACCCAACACCAGCACCACGCACGGGCCGACGTCGCCGCATTTGGTCGGGACCTCGGCGCTGTTGAGGCGGTCTCGTACCTACCTCCCCTTTCTGAGGTTCTGTCAGTGCTGCGACAGGTACAGTCACACCCCGAGAATAGTGATGCGTTAGTGAGTGATGCCACCTCTGAGGAGGTGCAGCTTCGTGAGATGCATATGCATATCATCGAGGCTAAACTGAAGTTTCAAGTGGATGAAGAGCTGCGGCTCGCGAAGTTGACTTTGCAGTGCGTCACAGGCGAGCACACCTGATTATAGTGGCGCAGCGGACTGCGGCAGCGACAAGAACACAGACAAACAGATGCGTGTGTGTGATGTAAAATACGAAAAACGAAGCAGTTGCGACACCTTTCCCCCCTCTCCCTGAAGACGAACAAAAGAAGATCAATTTCACATCTGAGGACGCGTTAGTCTTGTGCAGCCTTTTGTGCGGTAACTGTGACTCTATTGGTGTGTTCTCCCAAGCGAGCCCGTCCTCCCCACTCTCTCACCCCCATTGTGGGCTGCCCCCCCCCCTTTACCAGCACTATGCTCTCCATACTTTTTATCATCCGACGGTTTCTTTCGCGTACACATAGACGTTATTGTTATTCTTGATGCTTTAGCTGAGGCCCGAGTTCCCGTTAGCACACACGCAGCTTCCTTTCCCCCCTTTGTTTCTTGTCGTTGCTGCATACGTATCTGGTACAAACCAACGTTACCTTCTACAAAGACGAACAGAGGTCGATAGACAGAAATTCTGTGTAGACGGACGTACATCAGGTTGATACACACACACACACACATTCGAATATGTATATGTATATTCCATATTGAAGGCACAGGACCCTGGTTATACTCCCTCTGCTTCTCCACATACACGACATCAGTACTTGAGGGTATTTGACAATAGCAACCAAAGCCAAAGACCTTTTTTTTCTCTTCTTCTACTGCCTCTCCCCACCTCTGCCGCTCGTGTTTCTCTCCACAGTGTCGATGCCGCAGAGCTCCAGCACCACTCACCAGCGACAGTCTCTGCTGGGGTCTTCTTCACAGCGTGTGAGGATACAAACGCAATCTTTACAGCATGAGACTTTTGCCAGCCGTGCGAGCCAGGTCGTGGCGACGCGGCTCTCGCGCGTTGGCGCTGGGGAAGTGACGCGCAAGGGCACCGTGACTGGGGTGTCCATCAACACTTTGTGTAACGTAATGGGTGCAGGCGTGCTGTCACTCCCACTCGCCTTTTACAACGCCTCTGTGGTGCCTGGCTTGCTTCTGCTATTGTTCATCGGCCTGATGTCAGCGTACGCGGTGTACTGTCTCGTCGCTGGCTGCGACGCCACCGGACACTATTCTGTCACAGAGGTGGTGGCCTCCGCGCTGTTTCCGACCCGTACTCTGAGTACCTACTTGGAGGCTCAATCGGCACTCGACACCGGGGACGCACCAGTGACCTCGCCGGTGCGCATGCAGAACTATCGTCGCGCACATGCCGTGAATGAGCTGTTACGACGGCGTCGCCGACGCTGGGCCATGGTGCTGGTGGAGTTGGTGATCTTTCTCAGCAACTACGGCACCCTCATTATCTACACAAAGGTCATCGTCGATTCGATCCCTCCCGTCCTCGAGCACGCCTTTGGTCTCGAGGGAGTGTTGGTGTCCCAATCGTTCTGGCTCATCACATCCGGCGTGGTATTCTTTGTGCTCAGCTGCGCTCGCAACATGGAGGAGCTGAAGTGGAGTTCACTCTTGGGCTTCCTCACCATCCTGTACATAGTGGTGGCGGTGGTGTACCGCTTCCACACGGCTCGTACCGTGAACTACCCTGATGTCTCCCCGGAGTCGCGAGGCACAATCCGGTGGTGCGAGCTGCTATCGACCGCACTACTGTCCATCTCCACCTACGGCGTGGCCTTCGGCTACCACTTCAATGTCCCGTATTTCTACCGGGAGCTTCAGCAGCGAACTCCCACGGAGATGATGAAGTCGGTCGGGGTGGCGTTCCCTATCATCATCGCGTGCTATGTGGCGGCAGGCCTGTTCGGGTACCTGACTTTCGGGAACGAGATCGCCTCGCGCGAGGTGGGTGGCAATGTGGTCGCCAGCTACCCAAGCCACGACGCACTGATGAATCTTGGCCGACTAGGACTCTTCCTGCACTTTGTGTGTGTGTTCCCGGTCGTGTCGATCTGCGCGCGCCGTGGCTTGCACCGGCTCGTAATGACCGCGCTGATGTGGCAACGGCAGAGCGAGGCCATGGAGCTGACAGTCCTTAGTGGGGAGGACGGGGAGGAGGAGGGGGAGGCAGCGGCGCCACCGCCCCCCGCACATGAGACTGCCGGGTCCGCGGGACCCCACCGCCCAGACGGCGAGAGCACTCCGCTGCTCACCGCGCGGGCATCAGAGGACGATTTGGACAGGGATCCCGGGTCGCCAGACGACACCACATTTTTCGCCATTGTCGTGGAGGCCTTCTTTCTTGTGAGCACGACAGTGGTGATCGGCGGCATGGTCTCTGGCATATCCATTGTGATAGACGTGATTGGAACACTCTTCGGCGTGTTTTTGATCCTCATTGTGCCAGGGATCATTGGGCTCTGCATCTTCTCGACTTCCTACACTACGCAGCATGGCGATACCGAAGATGATACCATGGATGGGACTGTGGGCGGCATGGAGGGTGAAGCGCATGCCTTTCCTGGCCGTCGCGTGCGGTATTCGGTCCGGTACGCTCGTCTCAAGCGGATCTTGTGCTTGCTAAGTGTGGTCTGTGGCGTGCTGCTCACCATTGTTGGTGTCTGTCTCTTTATAAAGGAGCACTTCATAGATGGGTAGGAGAAGTGAACCAAGAAAGAGAAAAGAGACACGCGGTCACTTCAACAATAGATGATCACAAAAGCAGATGTACGCTTTTGTATAAATACATATATATATTATTATTATTATATATACACACACGCGCGTGTCTTATACTCAAATTACTGAACCTTTTCTTCCAGCTCAGTCACTCCGCTTCAAACCGATCCATAATAAATGTCTTTCTTCAATGCACACTTGTGCCCGCATCTTTTTCCCTGACAGCCTAACGGAGTGCTACTGCTCCCTCCCCAACTGCCCAACTGCCCCTGCTCTCTCCCCCTCCGTCTCTCTCCCTCCTTCCAGTAGTCAGTCACGGCTCACTATTGTAGATTGCAATCATCCCCCTGACGGTAGAGACGCGGATACAGACTGCCAGTGATCCAATACGCCCACACGCGCGTGCCAGGTCACCGCTGAGATGTATCATCAGCAGGGTAATCGACCCCCCAATGGGCAGGAGTACCTACGTGCCTCATCACAGGGCTTTTACTTCCCCCCTCCACCTAACGTAGCGCCCCCATTGCAGTCTCCTGGGGTTGCACTGCCATACCAACAGCAGCCTCCGCCGCCAGCACAGCCATCTTTTCATCCTCCGCAGCAGCACCAGTACCAGCAGCAGCAGCAGCCTTACGCACAGCATTGGGGCCCCTTTCCAGGAGCTACGCCCTACGCCATGCCGGCACCCAGTGGTGGCCCCGCTTTCACCCCCCAAGCTGCACCGACCCAGGCCCCCACAATGCCCTCGTATGTGGCACCGGCGGCCGAGAAGACACGCGAGGAGTACGCGGAGGAGGCAGTGCAGTCCACTGCGCAGCACTGGATTGCGGAGCAACTCCGGCGCAGCACTGGCCGTCCTCCAGCTGGTGGTGGTGTCGGTGGAGGGACGGGGACCGGCGACCTCCAGGGTGACAATGGGGGCAGCGGCGAGGCAAGGGCCCGCTCTGCATTCATTAGCCGTGGCACCCCGCAGTCCGCCGCGGCGGGCTCGCAGCCGAAGAAGGTGGTGGAGTTTGTAATGGGGTCGCCACGGTACCAGAAACGTGTGGCGGTGCTCTTGTGCTACGCGTTGTTTGGGATCGTCCCGCTCATGTCTTCGCTGACGCTCACTGTGGGCCTTGGTGGATTGGCAGCAATGTATACGGCGGACTACTTGGGCTACCAGCGCGGCACTGTCTTCGTCATGCTGGTCACTGTCATGCTCTTTGGGGTGTCGTTACTCCTTTCCAACTTTCACGCCGCGATCACCAGTTTCGGCCCAATGTTGCTCATCCTCGACATTGTCGGTGTTCTGCTCACTGCCACGGCGGCGGCGCTCCTGCATTTCCGCTGGCTGCAGGAGGCGTTCCCGGAGCTCATCTGCACGCTGGAGCGTTTGGTGATGGCCACCATGCCGGTCCTCGCGATGCCGCTACTGCTCGCCACCATCACGGCGTTGTGCGGAGCTCGCTACGCTCCCTTCTACTTCCTTGTGACCCTTTGCGTAGAGCATTACTTCTTTTATTCCCCTTTGGTCAGTAGCTTCATTGTGATTCGCAAGCCAGATGCCACCCCCGAGGCACAAGCGGCTGCGGACCTCGACGACTACAAGAAGATCAAGGACGAGGTGGACATGGAGGGCATGACGCCGCAGCAGCTCAATGGGCGCGGGGAGGCCATCGCCTTCTCGATATTACTGATCATCCTCCCCGTTCTGGTCTACAACGCCTTTCAGAGCAACTGGGAGGACAACATCATGGCCAACTTGCTCAACTCGCTTGGCCTGCTCTGTGGCGGCGCAGCATTTTTCTGTCTCTCGCCGTCCGCAGACAGCCTCTGGTTCTTGGCTCCAGAAACTACGGACAACGTGCTGTCGCAGCTCGAGTATGACCCCCTGGGGCTGCGTGAGGTAGTCAAGGAGCACCGCGTGAGGGTTCTGGCGGTGGTCGGCGTGCTCGGCGTGCATTGGGCCGCGTATCGCTTTTTGAGCTCCCGCTACGGCTACATATTCGATGGGGTCCCATCCCCCTACAATATCCTGGTGCTGCTGGCCGCACTCTACCTCTCCGTGTTTGTCGCCATCAGGGCGAAGGTGTTGCTGGACGCCGACAGCAGAGGTGAGAACATCGCCAAGTCCAAATTTGCAGAGGCCCGCATCGTCACAATCCTTGGTACGATTGTTGTAGTCGTGCTCTTCTGTATCCTCGGTGACGTCCCTGGAGTTTTCTACTTCCCAGCTGTTCTCAGCGTGACCTCCTTCAACCTGTTCCTCCTTGACCGCACAAACGGGGGCCCTATGATCTCCTTCATCGTGTTCTCCAGCCTGCTGCTCTTGTGGTGGATGTTCCGCACCTTCTCCTTCATCGTCACCGACCTTCACGTGTTTGGTGAAGCAGGGACGGTCCCCACCCCTGTGGTAGCGGTGTCAGTGTTGTGGTGCTACGTGCTGGGGTGCCTGTGCTTTATGGTGTCCTTCACGAAGAATAAGGTCCCCCTTATCGCGCTGCTCTTCATGCACGCGCTGCAGCTCACGGGCGTGGAGCACGTGCTCTACTCGCAGCGGGAGGAAGACGTGTACTCGGGCAGCCTCGTGCTGCTCACCACCGCCATGGGCGTCGCCATGGCCTACCGGCTCTACAGGAATGGAGTGCTGGGAGTATCAGCGGCGTCGTTTGTGGCATCGTGCTATCTTGCCAAGGTCTTCACATTCCTTGTGGAGGTCACCAGCTCCTATTACTACCAGGCAGATGCGGAGCAGTACGCGTCGCAGTACACGCCTATCGTGCTCGCCCTGGAGATCACGGGCGGGTGGTGGGTGGCACTAGTGGCGGGGTACGTAGTAATGGTGATGGAAATGGAGGACCGCAAGCGTATCGAGACGCGGCACGCGCGGCGCCTTGTCTATCTGTACACGGTATCTGCCGTACTGCTAGCGTTGGGTTCAGTGCGCAATGTGCAGCGAGCGGTATACGAGTTTGTCACACAGAGCTACGTAGCGGCGGATGAGCTCCCACACATAGCCCCGGGCACCTTCATGGCCACGCTCGCTGGCCTCATGATTCCTTTTATTACGCGGCTTCAGGAGCGTTACCCGTTTGTGCACCGCCCCCTGTCCATCTTCCGCGGCGTCGCGGTGCTGGGTGTCGTGCTGCTCGCTGTGCAGCCAACTCGTGTCGCGGAGGCGCAGGAGACTTCATTGAACTACGAATTTCCGCACGCTGACAAGGGTCGCTACGCGGTTCTTACTGGGCTGTGTCTCATCCTTGGCGGCCGCGTCCTACCCATGCAGAAGATCCCAGCCCCAGTGCGGGTGCTTTACTGGCTCGTGGCTGCGCTGTCTCTCGCGCTTGGCATCTCCACCACGCTCCTTCCAGTGCCAACGGTCCCGCTCTTTAGCTGCATCAATGCGAACGTGTTCCTCACAATGCTGCTGGTCGACATGGCGCACTACCGCGCCCTCGTCTCCATCGAGGCGTGGGTGGTGCACGGGCTCAATTTGTGCGCCATGACAGCCTCCTTCATTATGCTGCAGCGCGCGAATACCCAGTTGGTGGCCGCGTCCCCGGAGAATTCCGTGGAGTTGTGGGGAATGCACGACCAGGGCCGCACACAGTTGCTGTCCATCGCCGCGGTGGTGAACCTCGTCTTGGCAATCATGCTCAAGTGCCGCCTGGAGGGGAAGCCGCTGCTGCCCAACTGCGTACCGGTAACAGAGAACATGTACCAGCAGCTGGGGGTTGTGTGCAACTATAGTGTCTGCCTCGCTGTCGTGTCCTTGTCGGTGCTCAATTTCTGGAGCAACGACAACGAGCCAGCCTTCTATGTGACCTTCTCACTGTTGCTATTGTTGCTGGTGGATGACGGCATCATGACTTTCGATCTCGGCCGCGAGAATGTTCGCTATTTCCCTGTACTCGCCTTTTTGGCCATTGTGCTCTGGGCGTGCGCACTCTTCGATGCCTGGTCCAGTGGTCTCAGCGTCCCGCATAAGGTGCACAATGTTGGCACTACGCTGGCGGTCGGCACCGGCACTCTACCTGCATTTGCTTCGCTGCTGATGTATCTGTGGCGAGGCCGTAAGCGTGGTGGCGCATCTATGACCACCGTGGTAGTCACTATTGTACTCTGCGCTGTAACTCTCGTGGTGTCGTCACGGAGGGCCATCCACTGGCTTGCTATTGTAGGCATCTGTGGTCAGAGTGCGCGTGTGTTTGAAGGTCGGCTGCGCGGCCGCAAGAACAATGGACGTGTGTGACGTCGCCGCTCTTGCCCATTCTCGTTCTCATAATTACAAGAGATGGGGGGTGGGGTGGGCAGAAGGAAGGAGCCAATGAGAAACAAGAAAAGCACAAAATAGCACAAGAGAATCGAAATGAAAAAACTCCACCATCACTTGCTCCTGATGTGTATGTGTGTGTGCGATTAGTTGTTTGTCTGTATGTGCGGAGATGGAACTCCGTTTTAACCAGGTGTCACTTCAAGAGCCAACTAAGACACTATGAATGGGGATGGTGATACACTGTTCAGGCTGATTGAGTGTGATGGCACACATACTTGAGCTGCCCCCCCCCCCTCTACCTCGCTTTTCTTCACCGTGGTGGCGCATCATGTGGGCATTGTGCCTTCAATTCTTCTCCCTGTTACTTCACCCCCCCCTTTCTCTCTTATTGCAGCCAAAATAGAGGGATAGCGAGAATAAACACTAGGGCAGCAGAAAATAAAAAATATATAGCACACATACAATCGCACCATTAACAACTTGTCCCACTATCCATGGATCCGGCGCTACTCTGTCGCTCCCCTCAATCAGTGTGTTTGCAACAGAGCGCGGTAACCTTCCAAGTATGTCAGCTGCAAAGTCCATAAAGGACCGAATCATAGAAAACAGGCGCAAAGCGCAGGAGCAGCAGCGCTCTGCTGAGGCACCACCGCCGCGCGCCGCTAATGACTCCACTGCCGCACACAGCACCGCATTGGGGGACGTGCCAGGCGCCCGGCATGCCCGTGAAGTTGTGCAGCCCGTAATCTTCAGAAAAGATCCGCCCTGGCATGCCACCTTTATGCGCCAGCAGCCCCTCATCAAAGATACTGTGTTTTTCGATGGCAAAGAGCCCCCCAAGTCTTTCAGCGTGCTGGTGATCGACGTGGAGACCACTGGCTTCTCTCAAATTAAGGATGATATATTAGAAATTGGATGCACAGAACTACAGTGGAATGGCCCAGAGAATTCTGAGTGCCAGTGGACACTTGGCAACCGTAATTTCCACAGCTATGTGAAACCTGCGCGTGAAAATGATCTCTACGCTTCAAAGGTCACCAAGTACACTCCAGAGCAGTTTGAGGATGCTCCAACTTGGGATGTTGTGGCTGGGTGCTTTGCAAAATACTGCTCCGAGCTGACCGGTCTGAATGAAGGTGTTGGCGACACCGCCGCGGCTACTGGTAATCTGTTGGAGAGGCCCAATGACGAGGATGTGAGCAGAACTGAGATCCACCTACCGCCAATCATGGCACACAACGTTACATTCGATCGCCGCTTCCTTAAGGAAAAACTCTCAAGGGCTAATTACACAGTAATCTGGAATCTGAAGTACCCCTGGACATGCACCATGAAGTTCATGATGTGTCTATACCCGAAAAACTCTGCAAAGCTAACCGACGTCTGCACGTTCTGCGGCATTAAGGAGGTCAAGGGCCGTGACCAGCGCGGGCATAATGCACGAGAAGATGCGCATCTATGCGCGTCTGTGTTTCTTTGCCTTATGCAGAAAATGCGTGATATGGTAACAGCGGAGTGACTTCGGCTGAATTCTTGCCCACGCGCGCTCTCTCTCATACGTACACAGATAGTTTGTTAAATATGTATCTCATAGGGAAAATTGCGAGAACGAAAAAAAATAATAATGTGAGAACAGAAAGGCGCTTTTGCAGCCTGTCCTTTTTGTAGATATACCCATGCTCTTACTCTCCCCCTCGTTTACTTGATGTATGTATTCATACTCTCTCCCCACCTGGTCTATCCCCCCTTTCTTTTTTGATTCTATTGGTGGCTCAGATAACACAGGTGGTACCCACAACAGCAACAACAGCGCATCTCAGCAACCAAATCTCTTTCGTTTCCCTCGTTTTGTTTTTCCAGTACACACACTTTTCCCGGCTTGTACACATACGCCGCCGCTATTCCCTCCCCTCCCCCCTCCAACTGGGAAACTCTCTACCTGGTTCTTTGTCACCCCTTTCTCCTCCCCCGCAAATACTACCACTACCACATGTCTTTTCTTCGTTGTCAAGATGACTTTGGAGAAGCCCACAGGACGGGCCCTCCAGAAGAAAGCAGTGGCGACTTTGCAGGTGGCAACCGTCGCACCAACGAGCCCGACTTTTGTACCTATGACGGAATGGAGAACAACCCACAGACCGATGGCATGCGTAAGCTCACGAAGGAGCTCAGTGGGGGACACGGAAAAGACGGGGCTGATCCGGTACTGCTGGTCACAAAGGCAGACAGAGTAATGAACGTAATTGCGGTGGAGCTCCTCTTCATGATCCTTGTTACCTCGATTGCGAGCATTACCGCTGGTGCGGCGTGTCTCGCATCCTTCTCTGGTAAGCCATCCCAGCACTTCAGCCTCTTTGCGGTCTTCGGCATTCTCCCTGTGGTGCTCGGAGCAGTCAGCTGCGCGCTGGTGGTGGCTGTGCTACTGTTCATCACTCTGCGCGCGATGGGGCTGCGCCGGTACGGCATGTGCTGCTACGGCACCACGCGAAGTCGCGGCGCGGTTCGGATATGTCTGCTCGGCGTATTCCCCTTCTTCGTCTTCATTGTGCTCATCGCCATGTGCATTCTGGGCTTCACCTTCTTCAGTCTCAGTCAGCAATTACCGCCATTGGACAAGGGCTACGTTAGTGTCGAGGACCTCAGCGGGCCCATCACGATTGTGCGTGATGAGAATGGTCTCACACACATCCAAGTAAGCAGCCGCCGTGACGCATATTTCGCCCAGGACTTCGCAGAGGCGCAGGACCGCCTGTTCCAGCTGGAGTTCCACCGCCTCGTGGCGAAGGGCGAGCTGGCCTCTGCCGTTGGTTAGGTTGGCCTCTCAACAGACACTTCCACCCGCACCCTCAACATCCGCGACGCTGCCCGCGCACTGTGCAAGAACACAAGCCCAGAACTCCGCGACTTGCTACAGGCATTTGCCGATGGGGTCAACCTCTACCTGTGACGTGTTTCCAAGCGCCCGGTGGAGTTCTTCTTCATGAGCACCACCGTGTTGCGCTTTCGTGACCCCGAGCCATTCACCGCAATGGACATGTGCCTCACTGCCCGCCTGTTCCAATGGCAGCTAAGCTCCAACATTGCCAACGAAGGAAACCGATTCGCCGTGTGGGCTGGAACGAACCGCACGTACGGTGAGGTGGAGGAGCTCTTTCCCGACTGCAGCAATGCTGCTAACACCATCATGGACACCACTCAGATGTTGACGTTGATGGGCTTGGACGTCGCACAGCTGACTGCAGCCAACATTACTTCCATTCTCACAAGCAATGCTGTGATGGAGCGGACGAGTGGGCTGCTGGAGGGCGCCACCTATGACCTCCTCTTGTCTTTTGTGCGCACCAAGCTACAGAGCGAGAAACACGGTGTGACCACCACGACGAAGAGCCCCTCCACCCCTTCACACTCGATGTCGGCCCAGAGGGTTGTCTCGGACTCCGTTTTCCACGTCATGCAGAGCCACTTCTACACCAAGCGCGACGACGCAAATGTGTTCGCATATAAACTCTTGGATGCCAGCAATGCCTGGGCGGCGCGTGATGTGAGTGGGAGAGCCATGGCGGCCTCCGACCCCCACCTTACCATCAACCTGCCTTCCATCTGGTACTACGTGCACCTCAGCTTCCCAACCAACGACGGGGTCCAGTTCGACGCGGCTGGTGTGGGCATGGTTGGCCTCCCTGGCGTGCACATTGGCCGCACAACAAACCTCGCGTGGGGCATCACAATGAGTAAGACAGACCTCGAGGACCTGTTTATCCTCCCCCCGCCGAGTTCTCCGGACTTCCGGAGGGAACGTATCTGTATGACGGACTGGCTCGCATGTACGTACGCCGGCTGGAGCGCATCACAGTGAAGGGGAAGCGTGACACGATTGTTCATGTCAACGACACCCTCTTTGGCCCGATCGTTACCACCATGCTTGAATTCCCAGAGTCCGTGGAGGTGGCCCTGTATGCGGTCCCGCTGCTCCACGACGACTCCACCTCCATGAGCGCTTTGTTTGGCATGTCCGACCCCAGGATAAACACTGCTCGGAAGATGACCAACCTACTGAACCTGCAGTCGCCCGGCTTCTCCATCCCGATCGCAGACGTTGGTGGCAATCTCGCCTACGCAGTCACTGGCAAGCACCCCCTGCGGGCCATTGGCCACACGGGAAAGTACCCCACCTGTGCCTTTGACTGCAGCGGCATCCTGGGAGAGATCTGCGCGAGCCTCACCGGAGGTGTCCGCCCACTCACCGCATGCCTGCAGGCGTACCTGTCCTCCCCTGCAGCGAAGACGCAGCCTGACCTCGCCGCGGTTGTCCCACAGCTGCCCGGCTTGTTTCAGCTCACCAAGGGCTGGAAGACTTACGTGTCTAGCGTACCAGGCACAGCCGAGGACAAGAGCATCCCCTCTAAGGCCAATCCTCACGTACACATCCCATTTGACGGCACTGAGGCCCACATCTCTGCAGTTAACCAGAAGATATTGCCGACTGGGTACCCGTACTTCTTCGGCGCCGACTACAGCTGGGCATATCGTGGCACACGCATCCAGGATCTGTTGAACACGCACAGTGGTGAGCTTCAGCTGCAGTCCGTCCACATGGATATTCAGATGGATCACCGCAGCAACATCTGGATCATGGACTTCAAGCCCATCGTGAGCAGCGCCGCTTTTCAAGCCGCCATCGCCGACGACGCCAACGCTGTACTCTGGTCAAAGCGCTTGCTGACGTGGGACGCGCTGACGTTGGTGGGGAGTGTGGAGACCGCATTCTTCTGGCGGTGGATGCAGCGCATGGCTGTGGTGCCAATGGATGCCATTGAAGCGGCGAAGGTGACGCAGTGGCCCGTCCGCAACACTTACATTACCCGCGTGCTGAGCAGCGCCGCGACACCTCGTATGCTGAAGGACTGCGCTGTGGCGATGGGGAAGGGGCAGTCCTCCAGCACGTCTTGTCTAGACTTTGCAGTGAGCATGTTCAAGGCGCAGACAACCAAAGGTGACAGCTTCATGGAAAGATGGGGCCGCGACCTCAACAAGCTTCTCGGTCTCCACGAAATGCTCTCCAACAACATCCTTAAGCCGGGTTTCCAGCGCACAATGACAAAGGCGGGCGATATGTCATCCGTGGCGGTGTCGGACCAGCCCATCAATGAGGATATGCTCTCCACGCAAGCCAGTAGCATGCGTCAACTCTACGACCTGTGGAACAGCACTGGCCATGTGTACTTCGCAATTCCTGGTGGTAACAGCGGAAACCCTTACTCTTGGTATTACCAGAACCCATGGGAGAAGTTTGAGAGGGAGGAGTACGTGCGCGTTGTTACCTCCGCGAACACTTGGGGTGATATGCAGGAGGCGCACTCGCAGACCCCGAGCCAGTGAGGAGCCACCGACGAGTGTTTTCCTTTTCCTCCTTTCCCCCTCCCTCGTCCTTGTGCGTGTGTACATGTAAATATATAAATAGAGAAAGAGCGAGAGCTGCAAATAGAGAAACGCAGCTGAGGAGTCGCCATTCCTAATGAGCCTCTCTCCCCCATTTCCCCTTTCCAGGTTGCTGCTGTAGTCTTCACCATTGCTGTCGCCTCTGTTTGATCGACTCAACACCCAGTCAACACCAATGAAACTAACTTTGTCGTTGCGGAGTGTGTTTCGGGGAAGCATCTTTTGCTACGAATGGTGGCGTATGCTGGGTAATGTGAGTGGTGTGAGTGCGTGAACCCGCTTGGACACGCACCCACACTACCTATACACACATAATTGCGACCGGTACCACTTCCTTCCTCAAATGTGAGGATTCGCATGTTTTTACCTCTTAGAGTGCCACAGCAGCTTTTTCACCCCCCCCCCCTGTGGGTGTGCATTGGCAGGAATCACGAAAGGCTGGCGCGTGAGCACAATAACACATTTTCTCTTCCTTTCCTTCTCTGCCTTACCCCTTTTTCTCTTACACCCCCACCCTCCTTCTTACACACTAATCCAAACTAACACAGAGTGAATGGCGCGAACTTGCGGGCGTTTACACCTAACACCTCGCGCTCACTGCTCCACTCGCCGCGCCGTTTTCTTTCCCTTTTCATTTCTTCTCCAACTGGAGAATTGCTCAGGTACTTTTAAGATCTGCTCGTACACAAAATGTGTATGGAGGCTGAATGTAATTCTAACTTTATGCACTCCTTTCTTCTGTTTTCATTTTCCTCCCCCCTCCCCACCACTAACTCTGGTGCGGCCCGATGTGTTCACGTCACAGGCGTGTAACCGAGCAGAGCCAACCCTCAGCAGCATCAAAACGTCTCATAAATAAACACATATATATATATATGTATGTTGCCTCCTCTTTTGGTCTTTTTACTAGTGCGGTGATATTTACTTTCTATTGTGCGTCTATGGAATGCTCACTGACCACTATATATATATATATATATATACTGATAATGCTGTGTTCTTTTAAAAAACGGAAATCGCTTTCTTCCTTGCTGTATCATTGAAATTATCATAACTGCCCTCTTCCACGGAGCCACTGGGGGTCCCTGTCGCGTGTGTAGTCGAAGAGCTATACCCCACAGTCGCCACGGTGCTGCTCCCACTCTTTTTTTTTGCCTCTTCTATTCAGTGTGCCTTCATATACCCACACACACACTACCGCCACCAGATCGACAGATGAGGGGATAACAGTCGATGAGCAGGAAGTACCACTAGGGATATACTGGTGTTACCCCCTTCTCTTCGTGCTTCTTTTTCCACTTCGTTTGCGTCCGGGGCGTGATGGTATGAGTATCCTTCGGTTTCTACTTACAATTGAAGTTATGTTCACTCCCCCCTATCCTCACCCTCTTCTTTCGTGGCGCGCAACTATGCATTAGCACGTCAAAGTGCATGGCGATCGCTACTTTCTAGAGTGCACCTTTCCCACTATATCTCTGTGAACCGTCCCTCTATCTCACATTCATGCAAGCTATATATATAGTTTTTTTTCATGAATATCTTTTTCTCTGTAAGCAAAGAGAGAAATACATATATATATATATATATATAAAGGGAAA
>JAODGE020029330.1:0-10630 GCA_027574965.2 Ecitophya simulans
GAAATACATGTTCTAGTAGTAATAACATCACAATCATTTATAAACACATTTTCGTTATTAAAGAATGAATTTACATAAAAATATTTGAGTTTAAAACGTAATAAGTTAAAAATATAATTATAAGTAAAGCCAGTAAATGTTTAAAAGCTTATTCTATGATTGGGTCAAAAAATATGTTTTGAATGTGACTTCTATAAATTTACTATTAATAATCACATATTATAAGATATAAAATGTTAATTTTGTTGTTTAGATTGTGACTGATAACTTGTCTTTCCAATTTTCAATCTTCTTTTTTTTACCAAAACCAGTTCTAATTTCAAATATAATGAAATATTTATAAGATTTATTTTCACTTACAGCCATAAATGCAATAACATAGAGAAGCAACTTGTCGAGATGATAGTATAATACATTAACAATTTTAAGATGAATCCTCACTTATAATAAAAGTATCGAAAAACGATGCATTTTCTTTACTACTGTATTGACAGTAACGTACGATAAACCGTTTCAAAAAATTTAACTTTTGTTAATTAAATGTGTGGTGTGTTCCGAATTATTAAAAAAATTCCAAACCAAATACGCTATTTGTGTTCTGTATCCACATTTATAATGCAAAATGTCACGTGACTGAATAATTTCCGGTTTCTGATTGAATTTGCTTTCAAGTTATACTCATAGTTTCCTCTAAGTGTTTTGCCACAATAAACTAATAACCTATTGAAATTCAACCAAAACCTTGATTTGTTGTAGAAAATAAAAACTATGTAAACAATAAAAAAAACTGCAAATAATTAAGTGAAAAGAATCAGAACTTTTATGAAAATTTGTTTGTGTCTAATAAAATAAAATAGAAACTATAAAAACTAGATTGAGTTTATATTAAAATATAAAGTAAAGTTACAATCTAACTAAACTAACAAAACAATTTTAAATTATTTTATTTAAAAATTTTACTACAAGATGCAATTTAAAGGTAGTAAAACAATGTATTAACGCATTTTCTTAATAAGTAGAAGATAATATATACAAGGTAAAAAAAGTAAAGTACAAACTCAAAAATGTACTTGCAATGCACTTGCAATGTCTTTACAAGAGCTTAAATTTTCTTCAAACTTGTTCCACCAAACTTTGTTTAGAATGATTACTAATACAGTATTTATAGTTGCAGCCACAGTATAAATTTTTATAATTATTGTAAAATATAAAATTTGATCCGGTATATATTTAAAAATATAATAAAATAAGTCCGACAGAACTGATCAAATTAATGACAGACAGCAAAAAAATGTAAGAACACATTTCTTTCTGGTAAATAAGAAATGATGTACAAAGTAAGTAATAAAAAATAAAAGCACTAAATATTATATGAAAAAGTATAGTCAAGTACATTATAAACAAGAGAATGACGTTGAATGAGTTTTTTTATTACCCCCAGTTTTTTATACCCCCAAGGTAGTTTTTACGCTCAAAACCGCTTCGGCCTGCGTTTTATGAAACGATCGCTAAAATTAATTTATTACGCTGAAGAAGTAATTAAGATGTAATTAATTTAATAGTTTATTACTTTATTATACCAAGTGTTGGAAATAATAGTGAGTAATGGAAATTGTTAGATACTTCCTATCAAAATGTTCAAAATGTTCAAAATTTATTAAATAATATTAAAACGTTTTTTAAGTAACTTTAGTTGTATACCCAACGCCTCCACATTTTAGTCTCTCATGCATAAAAAAAATGTTTTTTTAAGTGTAATTATCAAATTTTAGTAAACAATTAATTATATTTTTAAAAAATTTGATTCAAAAATAATATTTATACACCTAGCGCCTCCACATAAAACTAACTCATGCATTGCAAAATTCAATAACAAAGAATGTAAATTTATTACTACAACCATATGATTAAAATGTTTATGTAAATTAAACAAATTTAAACAATACATTGTTAGTGTAAGAATAATGTGTATATGCACGGCACCTTCACATAATAGTTACTATGCAATAAATATAAAAAGAAATTTAAAAAAGTAATTTTTAAATGATAATATAATACACATTTTGTGCACATAATATTTTCATAAAAACAAAAATTAGTTTAATTTTCCTAGCAATTTAGTGTAGTGTTTTTTTCTCTGTTCTTTTTTGAGTGGGCTTTAAATTGATAAATGCGAAATACATAACGTGTGGCCTAAAGTAAAAATGCGAAACAAAAAAAGGCAAAAATATTTAAAAAATGTTCACCATTTTGCAATGTCATAACTGTAATTACTCACCAGAAAACGTCCGCCGGAGTTGCAAACTTATTTCGTAACATTCGCGCAAACTGACAAAGAGCAAAAACCGCCTCCAAAAACTTCTTATCCCGACGGATGTAACGCTCAACGAGCGCGCGATTGCCACTAAATGCACTCGCCGCAAATGCGTCTGCCTCGCGCCGCCTCTCAACGTCGTTGAACGCCGCGATACTTACCGTCGGAAAATTTCCGCAAAACGCGCGCTCGTTTCGCTTTCCTCGACGTTTATGAAACTTTTTAAGCGTACACGAAACCGCTATTTATCCGACAACAACCAGCCGCCTTTTTCTAGGATATTTGTCACTGTTTTCCTCTCTCTTCGCTTGTTTAAAGTCATAATCACGGTGTATATTACAAAAATTTTTTTTGAAGATTTTGAAGATTGCAAAAATAATTTGAAACATCTGTGTAGTTGTTCTAAAAAGCATCTAAGCGTAATGCTTTTATGTAATAAACGAGGATGTTATAAATTAAAAAATTTCTCTGCATAGTTAATGCGCATTTTGCTGCAGATATATTACGCAGCTGCAGAATATTACGGCGGAAATCCTGCAGGCACACGCAGTAACTTTGCAAAACCGCACACGTCGCAATCCTGTACATATTATGTTTTTTTTTTCTTTTCAAGCGCATTAAACACACGAAAACGTAAAATATGCACAACAAGACAAAATTATAAATTTATTAATTCGCATTAAATGAAAATCTAATTATTTTACCGACATGATTTTCTTTTTTTTCTAATGCAATTTGTTCGACGAAACAAATATTCTCACTGAATAATAAACGGGGCCGCGGAGAGACGTGGAAAATGCGTGCGCGAGATAGGCGGAAAGCGTGAGCGAATAAAAACACACAAATGTTTCTTGCGCTCAAGCAAGAAAAGGTCTCGATGTCGAGATCCTGTTCCTGGCGCAGGTAAGGACGCATTTCAAACACGCGAGGACTTGTCCGCTTTCATATCTGGCTTTTGCGCGAGACGGATGCAAATTGTGTCGCTGAATAATTCAACGTGTTGCTCTTCGAGACGGCGGCAACGGCAGCGTCTCTAAGCCCGGAAAAAAATTGGAAAAGTCCGCGCAGGATGTCGGCGTGTACGTACATTGATACAACGAGGTGCAAATGTCTAGCGATAGTCGTGAGCACACGATTTGTAAACTTTTGAAGAATATTTGTGCGGAATAGTGTTTCATGTTTAAGAACAAATTATAAATTAACAGGTAATAAATAATTAGCAATATGTAAAAATATGTTAAACATGCAGTGGATGCGTTAAAGTAAGATTAAGGGTCGTGTAGGTGTGTCAGGCATATAATGTATAATTTTATGCAAATAAATACATTAAATAATCAACAAGTAAATAAACATAAAAAATGTAAAAATATGTTAAACAAGTAGGAGAAAGGTTAAAGCAGAGTAAAACATTCATAGAATAAGCCAAAAACATGTTTTTTTTTTTAATTTTAGCACAATCAAATTGGTGACGGAGTTTTTAAATGTTTAAAATCTTTTTAGTAAAAAAATTTTATGGCTATAAATGCTATGTTTAGTGTCAAAGTACCGAAGGTTAAATTGTGCAAAGGATTAACCAGTTTGATAGTCGTAGATAAATTAATTACAGTAATAAAATCCATATAGAAAAAGACTAGAAATATACTAATATCAAAAAACAGGCAATCACAAGAATCCAGCACTGACCCAGCAAAGATATAGAAACATGCAACCAATCCAAATTAATCAATCTGCGTTTGCGGATGATATAGCAATATTAGTAAGGACTGAAGAGCAACTACTGAAGAAACTAGAAGTGTGGAGCAGGGTGCTTAATGAATTTGGAATGAGAATAAACACAACAAAAACAAATTTGATAGCAACAATACCAAAGCAAGTAAAGACAAATATAAGATTAGGCAACAAGCGCATAGAACAAGTTGTGGAATATGACTACTTAGAAACTATCCTACAACAAACAGGGCAAGAAAATACAAACATCAATATCAGAACATTCAACAGTAATAAGTTGTGGTATACACTGAGTGTTGAGAACTACGCGTTCGTTCAGTAGTTTTCTTAGGTTGGCTTTGACTGTTATTTAATCAAGGCAAACTAGATAGTTGCACTGGTCACCAGAAATTTCTAGTGTTATTTGAGACAGCATCGGGTGCCTATTGACAATACGCCGCATCTGTTGGCCGCGTTATTTGTAAGCACACACATATAAATAATTTTTAACGGGTTATTAAATCCTTAACACTGAGTAAATACGTAGCAGGGATAAAAATTTAAAAAAAAAACACACAAAAATAAAAATTTTCTTGGTAATATACAAACCAGTACTAACATATGACAGTAAGACCTGGAATTTTAACGAAAAACAGAACGGCAGAGTAAGAGCAGCCGATATGAAATACCTAAGAACAGTATATGAGGTGACAAAAAGAGATCGATCAAGGAACAAGTGGTGACATTTAAAAAGAATGGAGAAGCATATAAAACCAAGAAAGTATAAGAAGACAGACCAGATCGTGGAATAAAACTGTTATGAACTACAGAAGCAAATATAATGTCCCAAAACAGGATGAAATGGAAGCAGGTTATAAAAGAACAGTAATAAATAGTTTGAAATTGAATACCCACAAAACATAAAAGCAAATGTATTATAAATATAATTTATAATTATATATAAGTAAAATTTTTCAAAAACATTTATTAGGAGAAGTATAAAGTAATAAACGTTCGAACTAAACACTTGTCTTGCCACTAGTATTTAAAAACTCATTATTCTTTTTACAACTGTTGTTTTCATTTGTTAAAATTTGTAACTATCAAGCTCTAATGCCGCTGTTCAATTTCCTTGCATCTAGGCCAGTCGATTTCCGACAAAAAGGCATCGACAAAAAATGCAAACTTAATTCAATTTTTGTTATATTAATTGCTTATTTAATAAATAAACGTTTATGACTTATTACTCTATTCATTAAAATACATTTTCTTCTTGAATCTTCTCATCTCTATACAGAATCACACAAAAAATGTGAACAATAATGCAAATATTTGCTCCACTAATTTTTGTTTTCTGTATTTATTGTAGAATAACAAGAAATAAAACAATAAAACTAAACGCTTATTGCATATTACTACATCCATTATTTATTTTATTTTCTTCCAGAATTATTTCATCTCTATATAAAATCTCAACAAATGTGAACAACAATTCAACAAATTGTACGACTGATTATTTTTCTCTGTATGTATTGTAAAATAACAAGAAATATAAACAAAAACGCTCATTACTTATTACTCCACTCATTACAATTTTTTCCCTAAATCTTCTCATCTTTATTTAGAATCACAAATAATGTAAACAATAATGCACATCTTTTGCTCCACTGATTTGTCTCTTTTGTATGTATTGTAGAATAACAAAAAATATAGCAATAAAATTAAGCGTTCATTGCTTATTAAATCACCTATTATCCAATTTATTTTCTTCCTGAATCATTTCATCTCTATATATCGATATCTCTCTATATTTTATATCTATATATAATCTAACAGATTGCACCAATAATTAAAGAAAAACGCTCATTACTTATTAGTTACATTCATATTTATGTTTAAGCTATATTAGCGTTAAATAATTTTAAAATAAAGACGCATACAAATGTATAAATATGTTAATCAAAAAATATATAGATACGTGAAAGGTGGAAAATCAAATGGATATGCGGCGACCCGATGAAGATGAATTGGCGAATTAATTTCGAACAGAAGTGCTTGAACCACCACATCGCGTAATCGAATCACGCGACGCGCCAACCCGCGCTTGTTCACACCTTTGCCGCTGCTTGGACAGCGCCCTTTTGAATCGATTCTCAAAATCAACAACATACTCCACGGCGAGTACCAGTTTTGACTTCTTATTCACCTTTGTTTTCTTTACTTTACTGTTTTTTTTCTTTTTAGAATATCGCTTGTTTGTAGTAACGAGGTAAACACAATACCATTAACATGTTTTCCGTTGTGTGTTGCAATAAAACGTCCTGGACTCACCTAAATTCCGCTTGGAATTCGGCGTGATCGCCGGCGCCGGCTCGCCCGGAAGAGTGTTTTCGCCTGGCGCCGCCACTTTTGACCGATTGCGATCGCCGCCCGCGAAAAAGTCAACGACGACGCTCGTGCCTCCGCCCGCCGACGAACCGACGATAAAAATTCGCCACCGAAATTCACATTTCTTTTTGTGGACGCGTCAAAACGTGTTAAAGGTTAATTACTGTTTCGTGCGCATGTTGGCCAAAAGGCGTGAAAACGCGAGCTTTTCCGGAGAGCAGCGACGCGCTCCTTCGCGCAGCTCGCCCGACCAACTGGCGCGAGATGAGGGCGCCGAGCGCGTTCTGCAACCTGCATCCTGCGCGTGCCCGCCTCCCGAAGCAGAAAACGTTTCGCGCTCGCGCGCCGGAAAGCTTCAGTTGTGGTTCCTCGAACGACAACACCCGCGCGCATTGACTTTTCTTTGAACTTTTTAGNGAGACTAAGATTATTTAGAATATAAATTGAGAAACATGCGCAAATGATTGGATTTGAATGATTAATTGGCGCGCTTAAGAAGGGCGTACCAAGATGCCCGCCAGTCTGGCGTCCGCCGCTATTGGGGGCGGCTCACTGGCGCCAGATTTGCTTCGTGTGAAGGACTTTCGCCGGTGACGAACGGCTGAAAGCGTTCCGGCAGCGTTTGCCGCGTTCGGTTATGCGCCAAAATTATTCAATTCTATTGTCGTACCTAATTAATCTCTACAATTAAATGAATGGCGCGGCTGTATTGGATAAAATTCCGAACAAACACTTTTTTAAACGTGTTGATGCGATTTTCAAAATTTAATTAACAGAAATAGTAATTTCCTCGATTTTATTTTCAAGTAAAATCAATTTGAAATAATGTTACGTTTTAATTGGTTCGAATATTTTTATAACGCAACTTAAACTTTAAAGGGTTAAATAACTTTGTTGGAATTTATAGTCTAAGATTTTCAGGCTTCACTATATATTTTTAAGTTCAAATTGAGACGAATAAATTTCAAATTAGGGCAACCAACATCAAAAAAATTATCAATTGCAAATTGAGATCAAACAACTTCAAATTGAACTTTCAATTTGAAATTGAAACTAAACAAAATCAAATTGAGACTAAACAAAATCAAATTGACAAGTAACAAAATCAAAAATAGAAAAACAGATTCAATATCACAAAATCCATTTAATAACAACTCTTGTAGAACATTTATTAACAAAAAACCTAAATTAATATTTAAAATTAAATATAATCCATGTTAAAATCCGCGTAAATAAATCGATGAATAACCGCCACAAATTTTGTACAATTTTCGATATGCATATTATGTCGTATTATATTTTCAAATTTTTGAAGCTAAAATTCAGTTGGAGTTGAATGGTTTCTACCTTTCCCTGCTAAAATCTGTTGCATCTGACTGACGAAGTCACTTTTTACTTCAGCTTTTACGACTAACAATGCATTTTCGATTGGTTGAACTATGGAGATTCATTCTCAAAAGTTTGCGTTGAAATATGGTTATTTGTTCTTGTAAATAAATGATTTGAAAACGCTTTTTCAATATGATTTGGTTACTAGTCTATTTGATTTTGTTTAGTCACAATTTGATATTGTTAATTCTCAATTTAATATTTAGAGTTTAATTTGAAGTTGTTTAATCACAACTTGAAATTGATTATTCTCATTTTGATGTTGGCTGTCTCAATTTAAATTTGATAAGTCTCAATTTGAAATTGATTTGTCTCAATTTAAACTTGAAAACTTATTGACTAAACTAATAGTTTTAAAATTTATAAGTAATTGTTGTTGAAAAGTGTTTAAAAGTTGGAATTATGTTTATCTGAAGAAATTATATTTGCAAATCTTAAAAACAAACATGCACCGACATCTGTTGTCACGCTACGCATTTACAATTTAAAAAAATATTTTTGTTAAATAAAAACAATAATTAAAAACGTGTTACTTTATAATTAACAAATTGACAAATTGTTGTTTAATTCATAAAATTTATATTTTTAATTTTTTATGTCTAAAACGTACAAAAAAAAATAATTTATTTTTATTTATTGTCATGGACATCTATCGGTGCACAAGAGAACTTCCACTTACATTCTTCCCACTCTCATCATTTCAAATGAATCGGGATGCGCAGATGGCCGAAACCGTTAAACTGTAACTCATTTATCTCCCCGTTGGAAGTGGCGCGAAGGATGGTTTATGTTTATTTCTCGGCGCGCTAAACTCTAATAAAACATTACAACAACAAAACAATACTCAGATATCTCAGTTCCATCGCCGTAAGTCCCTCCACACTGTAGTAAATCTCTGCACACATTTACATACTGTCGCTACTTGTAGGTTTTACTTTATTGACATAAACAAGATGCCGCGTGTGCCCCACAACACATCAACGATCAGCACCAGATCGCAGACGTCTCGTACATCGCAGAAAGGTAACAACACGCCTTCAGACACATCGTCGTCAAACACTACCAGTGACACTACCATCACTTCCTCCAACACCACAAGCTCATCTGAACAACAGCAAACTAGAAGACAGCGGATGCCCAAGCGTCAGCGGAAAGAATTGATGAAGATTAGGTCCGGCGCGCTTCTGATACCACGATTGTCATTCTCTAGGGTGGTCAAAGAGATTGCTCAGCGGCATAATCCGCGAATTTTTTTTCAGTCTACTGCATTGGAGGCATTACAAGTTGCCACCGAGCAATACATTACAGGCATATTATCAGCTTCACATACATGCACTATGCATCGACAGAGAGTAACATTAAGTTGCAAAGATATAGCATTGGTAATGGAGCTCACTGATTTATTTGGTTTGAGTTATCACTAATCATCTTCTTTATGTATTTGACTATGATTGTAAATTTTATGATGAAATTTGTTTGGGCTTACCTTCGATGGACTGTAAGTGGAAGGTATGTGTTGAAAACAACTCTTAGATGTCTTCGTTCACTTGTTAGTATTGACTGTTTTAATGTCTGTTGCTTAGAATTAAATTTGTACAATTCGCGCTAAGAAGCGTGTTTTTTAATATTGTTCAATCTCGCATACATACACTTGTTGCTGAGACGTTAATCAAGATTATCCCTTGCGATTGTTCGTTTTCTGCGTTTTATAAATAAACAACTCGATTGTAACAAGAACGACAACACGTCTTAGAAGATCGGCCGTCGTCTGATTCCGACGAACGTGACGATTAACGAACTTTATTGTATTCTCACAACCACTGTTGATTCTGTTTAGTTTTTCATAGTTTGTGCCTTCGGCTTTATCGTTAATATTATCTTTACGTTTCGGCCGGAACAATTTTGTAATTAATGCGTTTGCTTGGTTTTGAGCTTCACTTGATTGGTGTGCACGTTGTGGGATAACGAAGCGTGATTATTGTTCAAATTAATGTTTATTGCTAAGATGCGAGGGTGCTGGAGTTGGAGGATCGCAGGGATGGCAGCCAAACGGCCGAGGCGCAGGCGTCGGCGACCCGCTTGCCAGCTGATCGCGGGCCTGGGAGGGATGCTGCGAGGACCTCGCTGGCTTTCCCGCCCGGAGAAATCCATACCGACGAGGTCGGAACGCACGGCGCAACAGGGCTTTGAATTTTGCCACGATTCATACATATATTTGGTAGTGTACATTGGTTATTAATTATTTGGAATGGGCGTCCTAGGGATGCCTCAACATACGGATTCTCAATTTGACATTGTTTAGTCTTAACTAGATATTGTAAATGTCATTTAAAGTGTTTAATCCCAACTTGAAACTTTATTCTCCTTTTTAAGTTCCTTGTCTCAACTTGAATTTTATAAATTGGATCGGAGTTCCTGTCGTGGACACGTCCAGGACGTTGATGTGGGTGATGACGTCGCGTTGCCAGGCGCAATCACAGCAGCTCTGCATTTTTTAGGAACTAACGTAAACATTTTAGCAATCTAAGTCATCCTATTATCAATCAAAGAGAGGTTTTTAACACTACCACATGCCTATTAATTGACCTACAATGCTCAGGGAGTAAGCAAAATTAAATTATTCAAGAATTGGGAGGTATACTCAATTAAGCGAGTTGGCACTTATATGTTCTGAACGTATTAAACGTTGCTTATTAGCTTTCTTATTAGTGACTTTTTTTGAAAAACAATCGCAATTACAATAACGCCGTGCACAAAACCCAATTATCAGTCAATGTCAGTGGTACTAATGTAGGTACCAAAGGATAAGAGCTGTAGTTTGGTGGGATTTAC
>JAODGE020029346.1:0-20674 GCA_027574965.2 Ecitophya simulans
CGATACATAGCCGCGCAGATGATTAATTGACCTCGCGATTCGCGGCTTAATCATCATTACGCTCCGAAAAACATAAACGAATAAAGTGAAAATACCACACAACAATGAACCTGCCAGGTTAGCAGAGAAATAAACCAACGAGCGTTTTTTAAATTTATTTTTATATTTCCCAGAACTGGCTGTTTGCCTTTCTACCAGCAGCACAATCGATTAATGGAAAACAAATACAATGCGGACGCACCGGATGAGCTAAAATTAATCTTTCATAATTTCCTCTGCTTGTTTATTTTGAATTAGTTGCCCGCTCGCAAGCCCTACGCACACAGCTTGGAATGCAAGAAGAAAATTAGCATGAGATAAGCACGATCATTTATCCTCGCATACTATATGGCCGATTTTAAATGACCTGTCGTGCGTTGCGACAAACTCATATGTTTTCGACAACAAATTGCCGGTTCGACGATATTTGTTATTGAATGCGGCCTGGCCAAAACCTATTGGACAAAACGGCGTGAGAATTAATGATAGAACAATTCGAGCGTGCAGGAAAACGTGCACGCGGAAGAGACGAGTGCGCGTCCGATTTTCGCCGCGAGTTGCACATCGATCAATCGGCGAATCACCGACGGCAGTTAATTCATTGTGATCGATTAATGCGGACTACCTTAATGTTTAATTATTAATTAAAGTTGACATTTTGGGATTTAGGGCCGAGCGGTCGACAGCGTAATTAGTAGACATTTGACACGCCACTATGATTTGTTCCTCATTAATGAGTTTATAATTAAGGAGATGTTAATGACTTCAGGACGTGGGTCTCCCTCGTGTAGTGTGATGTTCGTAGTTTTAAGTTTCTTGAAGTTTATTTTTAATTGGTAGACTTTTTAGTCATAATTATATAAAACCACAAATTTATGTGACATGCTATTTGAAAAAGCTAAAAACTCTAAATCTACGAAAATGTGTGATTCCGAAAGTTCCGCCGAAAACCAATTTGCAGATATCATTCGGTAAAAATGTACGTACGAGTATTCATCATGTGTTGTTTGGCGACAGAGCGCATTGTCAGGACGGTAACGAGAAATTTGTGTTTCTGACCGAGGCATAACGATATCAATCGTCGCTAACATCGGTTGCTCTTCAGGTAAATAGCGTTTGTTACATTCGTTCCTAAATGCATACGGCGGCGGCAGCAGTGGCGGTGGCGGCGTCGCTTTTCTGGTGATTTATGCCTTCCCATTAATCAACTATATTTGCTATTGATTCGTTCAAAGCGCCATTGTTGCCCGGCGCGCAAATTTTCGACGCGGCGAGCGAAAAAATACCCGCAGGGCACGAAAAACAAGGAAGCTGTAGACTAGCCAATATGCACTTTGTGTCAGCCGAAGAGTTATTGCTTCGGTCGCAAATGCGCCTCCTCTCTCCTCTTTGACGGCGGCTGCCGCAAAGTGTTGTTCACAAACATGCAATCGGCGCATTGGGCCATCACGATCGCAAACTGCAGGAATTGTGCTAAATTGGAAAGCTATTTCGGCGTGTTGCAGAGCAGGTACATTAACATGTTAATTACAGGATGTTTTAGTTTTGCTCGCGTAAAAAGTGAAATTAACGAAGTTAACGAATTACGTAATTATATTTATTTATTGTCCTTCAACAATTAAAACTGGTGCAGAAGTTCAGATGTCGAGTGTCGAAATTCTATTGACGGGTTGAGTAATAAGTCATAAGCGTTTAAACTAAACGATTGGATTAAAATTTTTATGAGTGTACTCTATTATTCAAAGGTGTATTTTCTTCTCTAGATTGCGCTGTGCCATTTTTATTTGTTAACATGCGTAACCCTCAACAAAGTTGGCTTCTAACTTCCTCGAATCTAAACCTGTAGATTTCTGGCAAAGGGGCCTTATAATGTTGTTCTTATATTTTATGAGAAACAGTCGAATTATTAGTGAAGGAAATATAATTTTTCATCTTTATTTATAATGAGAAAAATGTAGATAATAATACTAGAATTTGTTTCCCGTTACTTGTTTTATGTCTATTTATTGTAGAATAATGAAATTTGAAGACGATAAAACGCTTATTACTTATTTCTCAATTCAATAGTTTGGACTTTATGTGACTGCATCGTAGAAAAAAAATAAAAATCTTAAATTTTTAACATTTTGATAAATTATTAATCCAAAGTATTTTTCATAATATTCATACCACATATGCTTATCGTGCAATTTTCAGAAACTGGTATTCATGTTAAAAGTTAAAAGGACACATGCGAACGTCGCAAAGCTGTGCAAAATGACGCGCAAATTTACCCGGCGTAGAAACGCCATTCATATATTTCTTTGCCGCAGGAATAATTAATGATTTCTGGTACCTTGCACTCCGCATGAATGTGCTTTCTATTTCTACCCTAAGCTGTGCGCATTTTGAGTTTTCCCAAAGTAACTCATCGTGTTTTTATGTTTTTAAAAATTCCTCGGGTAGAAAGAAATATAAATGCATATCCACCGAAATTTGTTTTACATTTAAACGAATTTGAAGATTAAATTTCAGCGATTTTAAGTTTTCCTAATTTAAACTGTTTCAATTAAACGAATTTGCATTTGATGAATCTACAATCAGTGCAAAAATTTAAACCCGACTTTTGCGGCTCTATTATGCGTTGAGCAATTAATCCTCGGATATTTTTTATATCGTTTTTATGTCATTAGAATGAGGTTGATTGAATGATTGTTCAAGAGTATCATCTGTTTTTGCCGTCTCATATTTTTGTCTTTTTATTTGCATTTGACGAAATGGTAGAGCCAGGCCCTAGAAGTTATTTTAAATTAAATTGAATATTTGATCATGTTACGCAAAAATATTATAAAAACTTTGTTGACGTGGCAATGTTTGTGCGCCGGGAACGAAAACAAATTCATAAAATATTATCCAATTTATGAGGACGTAATTAGGCCCACGGCAAGTTCGGCCAAAGAAAACGATATACTCCGGACGCGCTGTTTTTATATGGGTCGGCCTCGAAAAGCACGGCTGAGATGCGTTCGCCGTGAGAGATTTCATTAACAAAACAGGTGGCGACGCACAATCTCACCTCAAGCAGATATTCAGATCTTTTGCAATGCGTGCATTTTTTGCCAATTTTTGCAAGCAGGCGTCCCGAGTTTTACTACTTTTTTGCTTCATTCTCTCGATTTTTTTTTTATCTTGTATGTGCTCGGATACTTCTTGTGCGTCTGCTGGAGCAAAATATTTCCAAGCTTGTAAACACTCGTATATCATTCGGTTGATTATGCTTGCATCGTATGTGAAATTTATGACGTTAGTCAAGGTTGTTCTCGCTCTCGGGTTCGTGCCAATAGAATAATCAAGTGTACTGTGCAAGTTACGACCTACTCGATTTATAAACTCATCAGACTTCCAAGACGCTCATCCTTTAAAAGCTCTGCAATTATTTTTTTTAAATATTCTCCTTTGTGACATTTGTATTAAAAACAAGAAATTTGTGTTGCTAGGTTATTTTGGTAGAAATAAGCTGTAAATAGCGCTGAGTACTTACGGGAAGCCGGTCGGGGTATAAATTCGTAAACAGCTTTGAAGCCGCGATGCTCGATGTTCTCGTCGGATCTGAAATGGATCCACAGGTGCCTATCCGAAGAGGTGAGCATGGGCGGAAACTCGAAGCCGCAGAACGGTTGCAGCATCAGATTGTTGTAGCCGTGCGCGCCGTCGCGCACCTCCAGGTAATCGTTCTTGCAATCCTGACTGGGTTCCAACTCGAACCAATCTCGAAAGTCCAGCTTGATTAAGTGTCCTTCCGGCGCTGCAACACAAACGCGAGCGTTATTACAGATTCAGTGACGCGCCATACCGATAAATCATTTCAATAACGCCGATCGTGTCATGCATACGGAAAACTTGCGAAATGCGAAATTGATTAATGGAAACCATTTGTGATTCTTTTAAAATTATTAAAATTATTATTTGCATTGTCGCGTAACCTTGGCGTTTGTTATCTTCCTCTTCGAAACATGTAGTTTGATAGAATCCAAACACATTACTTAAGCTTTTCACACAAATCCTTAATTTTACTTAAATCTTCTCGGAAAAAGTTGATATAAATAGTGCGTTGAATGTAGGGTTAAGTAATTAGTCATGAACTTAGTACCTGTCTGTCCATGATTCAAAAGCTCATTTTTTTGCTCATTTTGTCGTCTTTAATTGTTAACCTAAAGAGCATCTAAAAGTGGCTTCTTAACTTCTTCGAATCTAAACCAGCCTATCTCCGGCAAAAACATCGACAAACTAGTCGCACTAGCATTAACGGAAAATACGTAATTAATTAAATAGTTGTTGTAATTAACAAAAAGTAGTCAAAATGCTCATTAAGAACAACGCTTTACTTATTTTTCAACTCAATATATAAAATCTCCAATTTTTATTTACTTAATTTTTCGTCAAATTGCTTTCTTGTTTTTGCCTATATTTACCCGTATTATAGAACAAGAAGAAAAATGTAGAATAGCGCAAAATAGAAATCTGCTGCTCTAAGTTGCGGACAGTATTTTGCTCAAAAGATTATCATTAATGATAATTGGAAGTACCCTTGCATTTGTTACATTTTGTGTAATTGCGAGACTAATTTTAATGCTCTGAAAGTACGGGACAAAACAGAAATACGCTCAAATAAAAGAGAAAATTGAATTAAAAGAATTTCAAATAATTCAACAAAAATTAAAAGTATTAAACATATAAAGTATAATAATTCAGAACTATCTTTTTACAGGAAAGTATTTTAATACAATCTGGATTAAGAAATAAATAAACAACAGCTTTTAGGGACTTGTAATCGTCGGAATATTGTATATTTAAATTTTTGGTGAGCGGCACCGCAACCAACCGTTAATTTTAATAATTTAACGTTTCACAAACTTTGCAGCGTAATACTTGGGTTTTCATATTTTAATATACATTGTGGAAAGTGAAGATTTATCTCCAACAATTTGCAGTACTTGTTAGGGAGGGAGTATTGCGCGAATGCACCCCAAATTTAATTGCGGCAATAAAAACTAATCGCGTTGGTCTAAAATACGCGCGAATGCGTCGTGCACTTTTCGCGTGGCAGGTGTCAAAAAGGGAATGCGACGGCGACGTCAACAAGGGCCAGCCGTATGAGCTAATGAACGAAAACAAAAGGGCTCGTCGCAAGCCCTTGCGGGAGCGAAAGAGGCGGACGTCCGGCGCGCATCGAGATGATTTACCCGTTCATTATTTAAACGCAAAGCACATTTCGCCTACGCCTCATTTCAATGACTCCAGTCCACGTAAATTTGGCAAATTAAAAACGTTCCGGAAGCGACCGCACCCCTCGAGAATAAATCGGCGGATTTGGTAAGTTTTCTTATGGCATTTTTTCCATTTGTATTTTAATCACTTTAACACAAAAAATGCACTTTTGCCCCCGGCATGCCAAGTAAAATAAATAAACTAAATTATTTACATTTTAGACGCGCAGTCGGAACCGGGCCGAGGGCGCTTTGTTTTTGATCCGCATAATGCGAACGCTGTGCAAGAAAAGTATCGCGTTTTTCGCGAGGGTTTTCTTTCATTTTACGGGCAACTGTTTTTGAGCGCGGGCCTAGAATACGGTCGTTCTCAAACACAAAAATAAAGAAAGATGAAACGCGAGACAAAGGTAGTTTCATTTTGTTTTTATCAAAAAAGGTTTTTTGTTTACAATGTTTTTATTCAAAATATGCATGTGTGTTAAGCCTGCAGTCGAGATTACATGAAGAAAGTAATTCGGCCATACTTCAGATTTGAATTGCATAGTGTTAAATTTTAATGCAAGTCAATATTTTTGCAAATTTATCTACAAATTTAATAAAACTTTTTAATCAATTTTTATTACAAACATTTGTATATTTTCTATCAATTTAAATTGTGTCATAAAGCATCCAAAGCTGTGACTTACAAAATGTCTAACGTTTTCTTTACAATTAGTAGTTTTTTCTGTGTCAAAAAGATTATTTGTTTACTGCGTTTTAATCCAAGTGAGCTATTGTCTTAATCGTAAAGATACAAAGATTTAAAAAAAATAAAACTGAGAAGATATTTTAGAAATACTTCTGATTTAGATTGCTTGCTGTAAAACTACCTGAAAGTCAATATTTTCTGTTGATGAATTTATATCAACATTTTATATTAAAGTTATTTATAAAATATTGTTGCAAATATTCGTACAATTTAATTTAAACGGTGTCAACAAAATTTGTGACTTGCAAAATAATTGACGTTTTCTTCCATACTTTTTCTTCTTTCTTCAAAAAGTTTTTCTGTTTATTGAAATTCAATCGAGATGAATAGAAGAATGTCGTCCAGAAATACTTCTGGTTTAGTTTATTTGGTGTCAAGTTTTAGTACATTAGTACAGATTTTTAATTACCCTTTATATCGAAAATCAACATCGCAAAATTTTGCATGCTTTATATTTCCCTAAACCAAATTATATTCCAAATATGCTATTGTTGTTTAAGTAATGTAAAAATTGTTGTTATAAAGAGACACAGAATAGTTTTTAAAGATGTTTATTTAATACTGATCTACCAAGGCGATGATACGAAGACAACACCTAGTAGAACAAATAAACAACAAGTCATGACACATCAAATATCAAATAAAATAAGACCATAACCTAGGTTAAGAGTCATTACCTAATATCAATTGATTGCTATTGCTTATAAGCATTCAAGCAAGATGAAAAAAATAAAGTAATCTGAAAATACTTCTGATTTAGTTCATTTGGTGTCAAGTTTCAATACAAATCAATATTCTCATAGGCTTATCAACATTTTAAATTAACATTCAGCTAACATCAACCTCAACTGTGTCGCAAACCAGCAAAACCGGTGACTTACAAAATGCCTGACGTTCCCTTCGGTAACAAATTTGCATTCACCGCATGTGGGGCATGGCGTCGCACAGATGGAACTGTTTACATCTACACGGGCAATTGGCCTCCGGCACACGCCATCAACCCGTTCGGTATACGCAGCGTGCGCTAGGAGGAGCGTTTCAGTTCGAATGGATTTCGCGCGCTGCATATGCACTGAACGTTCCGCGAGGGCGGTCGACCGACGCGTTGTACCAACATGTTGGTCGTGTGATGCTAGGCGAACGCGCGAGAGAAGACGTTATTGTTGGGCGCCCCGGGCACCGATCTACTATTTACCTACGCGGCGAATACACATCGGATTTATGGGTGAGATAAAGCGATTTGCTTTAAATAGAGCCCGCATCTTGAACACGTTAACGCGCCGCGTATCTGTCAGTGTGAAGACGGCGAGCGGCAGCGAGTGCGCTCCGCAACCACTTCCACGACACGCCAACCACGCCAAATTGTTCTAATTATTTAAATACCGGTGCTCGTTGTGCTTTAACAACGCTCCTTTAATGCGACCATTAAGGACCCGTAAACCCGAATTGACCCATTCTTTACCACTGTCCTCATTTGTAGGCAGCTAAATCGAGATTTTGTCATTTTTAACTTGAAATTTTTAAGTTATATAACATATGATAATTTAGCAGTTTCTTTGTGGAAATCTGCTTTCTAGCTAATTGTCACTGTAATTATAACTTTGTTTCTTAAATTTTCTTTTAAATATTTAAAGATATGAATAATGATTGGTGAAGAATACATGATGGTAGTTATATTTATCCGGGAAGTAATGGGTTAAGATAGCGCCTCACCATGCGGCATTATCGCAACAGACGCACTGTAACTGTATCTGCAACAACGGTCTCAGATAGGAATATGCCGTGTTCTATAATAACACAACATTGGGATCATTTAATTTTTGTCATTTCATTTAGAAATAAAAGAATTTGGGACAAAAATTAATTTTAATGGTTCGAGTAATAAGTAATGAGCGTTTTGCCTTTATTCTAACGTTAAAACAATTTTTTAAGTTTGTGTCCCGAGCAGTGTCGGGCGCCTTAATGATAAATCACGAAATTGTAGGTAAAACCCGAAAAAGTCAAAGGACTAACGCGACTAAAATGCGACGTAGTGGCGATGCGCGTAAGACGAAGTTTGATGTAACATTGCCCGATCCTAGTGGACAACCATCGTCTCGGGGTGATCGTTCAAACGGCAAACAATAACATGCACCCCGCAGGGAGTAAACGCGGCCGGCGTCGTAATAGATTATCTAACCTAACTAAACAAACACTTACGTATTATCTGCTATAGCTAACCGCTGGTGTTAGTTTCAGATGCCAACACTAAACTACCTGGAATTCCTAAGATTACGTACAGTACCAAACAATATACATTCTCAACTATGCCTTTTTTTCAGAAATAGGCTGGGCTACATTCAAAGAAGTGGAGCTAATTTTAAAAGTCTTTCTTATTGTTAAAGGTTGTAAATGTATAAATAAAGGTGAAGTTTTAAGGGGGAAATGTAGGTGTCTAATACTATAGTAAATTTGTGCAAAATTTATGCAATTCTAGGCGGGGCAGGTGTTTAGCGCAAACGCTGATTATTTATTACCAAACCCAACAGAACCACCGATAAGACGAGAAAGTGTTTTATAACTTTAGAATTAGTGGCGCAAACGTGGCAATCCATGGAGTTTGACGTCGCGATGTCAAACTCCAGCGATGCGTCGCTGTCTGTAACTGCGTGATTTTTATTTACAGGTGGTTAAAATTTTAATTGGATGTTTTCGGTAATGAAAACAAGCCTAACAATTCCGGATAAATTTCCTAATGTAACAGGAAGCGGTATCTTGGGAGCAAAGTTCATTTGTAGTAATCACTTAATCACGCGTTTTGAAACTGGTATTTGCTCAAAACGACTGGTGGTACTTATCTCGGTTGGCGGCGGCTGTGCGCGGAGACCATTTAAGTCGGAGGGCAATAAAATTGCCGATTTACGAGGTTGCGCTGTAATTACACGCATTTGGATTGGTTTCACGTTTTAGGTGTTCACTAATAAACCGAGTGCAAAGGTTTATGCATTCATAAAAATTTTCAAATTAGAGTAATGTAATAAAATTTTTCAATCTGCGCCGCGTGCAATTTATTAAAAGAACGTTTTAAAAATATACTTGTTTTTCTTTTAAATTTCGTTACATTATATGTAAGAATACAATGTGTAGGTATTCAATATAACACGTTGTAAAGTATCGCTGGGTTACAGTTCATATCACCATAAATTTACAATTTAATAAGTTCCTTTTCTAAAAAAATGACTGACACGCGATGGAAACGATGGTGTGAACTGAAAAAACGTTCATCACGAGTATCATCACGAGAGCACTCCAGAGTGTTTGCGCGACGCGCTAAAAATCGAAAGCGTATTTATGCCGTTCTCTGTCCGTGTTTACACTGCAGCTCCCACGGGAAGTAGGTACTCCTGGATGTCTTTTTAGATCGTACAAAACATGCATGGTTTTCTGCCGACGCACATTTGCGTGTCAAAGGTGCAATTTTCAAAGCATAAAACAGTTTGTTACGTGTGCCTGGCGCCTCCGCCTTCTCAAAAATGCAACGCCGCAAGAACCCCGCCTCCGGAGGTGGCAAAATTTCTATTGTTAATTCGCCAATTAACGCGGTAAGTAAATATTTTTATAGTTTGCTTGCAAATAAAAGTGTGTATCTGAAACCGCAGTCGACGCGCAGGAAAAGCGCATAAAAACTCGCGACGCAAAACAAATCCAGGAAGGAAAACCCGCCGAGTCGCATTTGCCAACGCAATTCGCGCGCAGGGGTTCACACTGCGGTTGGGCAAACGTGCTGGACTTTATTTCATAAATTACTTTTACGTTGATGACTTGTACAAATGGTCAGCGCGACATAAATCAGAACGACAATGCTTATATATACACTACTGATTGTTTCCCTAAATAGCACACTAGCTTTAAAAAGTTTAAACTTCAAGAAGTGCGAGAAAACTCACCTTTATTAACAAATAACGTAATACTTTTTGACGAAAAAAAATTATGTTTCTTAGTCTTGTATTCACATCGCGTTTTAAGATGTATGGAGGACAAATGGTGTGCGGAATGACTGACCATTGTGTACGCCAAGGGTTGGTGGGCGATTTACCGCACTGGCGGAAGCGACGGGCATGTAAGCATGCGGGCGAGAAATAAAAAGGCCAAACAATGCCGTGCTATGTGTATTGTGCAATGTAATATTTGTAAGGGATGCTCGGTTTATACTGCGTTTTGGTGTTTATATAAATTGCACTTTATTGCCCCGGGCATTTGACAGCGATGTTTGTCAAATGCTCGTTTTGCTGAAGCACCTTCCTACGTGGTGATCTTGGAGATATTATTTGAGAATCTTTTTTAAATATTTCCGAAATATTCTAATAGAATGATAAAGCATTTTAATATTGAGTTTGTTTTATATTTGAATGTTTTTTTATTTTTGTCTTTTCTTTTTTTATTTATTTTTTTTGTCTTCGTACTATTAAGCGGTAATGTGCAAACATCACATTTTCGTCTTCCCTGCCTTAAATGAATTACGACGCCGACGCAAAAATAAGCAAAACAAATTTTTCCTATTTATTTTCCACTCCGACTCATTGTATCATGTGCTAAGCGGCTTTATATCTCCAACTTCTTTGCGGATTTTTTTTATCTCGCCATCACACAAGTTGATAAATTAGAATCAGTGATCGCGCGCAAATTGTCGCAATGCAACAATGAAGCGCCATCAACTTTTTATTATACCGAGGTGCGCAGATCGTAACTCACATCGCCGCGGGCCGAACACCATCTGCGGAAATGATGGAAATTTCGTTCGATTCCATTCCATCGGCGATTGTTGCCGAATGCCGCTTGCAATCATTTTAATAACCCGCCATTAACAAAGATATCGGCTTCGCATCGCGCGTGCTAAAATTGCACGCATGGTTTTAATAATGCACCGCTAACAGTTATTGCAAATTGTATTCGTCAGTTAGTCGCATGAATCGCGTTCGACACCGCTAATGCGATATTCCCGCCGGTTTGGATGCGCGGCCAGTTCGAACGAACAAGTCGCAAAAACGAATCCAAACGCATGCATCGAAATGCCACGATGCGGAACACACGGGCGCATGATGTAGTGTAATGTGATTGGGGGAAAAAGTACAGATCTGATTGCATTGCTGATTGTGGTTCTGATGAATAGAGTGTGTATTGTTCTGCTGGAGAACGGCGTGGACGGATGTACAGACGGTTTGATGCGCAGCAAAAGGCCCCCCCACTCGGGAAACTGATTTAATTTACATTATAATTTGATTTACTATTCACTGTTCGTATTTCATTCGTCGCCATCTTAACTCCAAGACGGTCTCTCGCAGTCGTCGCTATCAAACGGCAAAGAACAATGGCATTGATTTTCTATCAAAAACACATTATACAACTTTAGACGGTATTGAGGAATCGAACCACGTAGGAAACGAATTGGCTTCGGAGGATTGCTGGATCTTGCACAACCGGTCGGAACATTTGATTGGGGGTTGGCCTCGATTGCTCAACACGAGCTGGCTCAAATCAAAATCACCGGCCAGGGAACTGCAATCTTGAGAAAATAAATTATTCAAAACATTGCACGAAATTCTCACAATCAGTAAAAACTCGGCGAAAATTGTAGTTCCAAAGGATAATCCACGTCAGGCTCAGCTGGGACGGTGTGCTGGAGTGATGCCGTCGAGTGGAGAGCAATGTTCGGAACAAAATAGTTGGAGCGGCAGTTTAAGGCATCAAATTAGTTGGGCAAAGATCAGAAGACGGCTACAGATGCCAACGCACCCCGCAGGAATATAACATAGTTATGGCTAACGCGGAATGACGTATCGGAGTAACGGCTCGGCGTGCCAAAGTGCAGGCGGGGCGGGGGCTGGGGGCGTTGGATTCAATTCGCGCCCGTGGGCTTCCCGTCGTAATTCACTCACAACAGAGCAGAACCGAAAGGCCGCGATGCGCCGGCGGTGTTTCATCGCTCGGCTTTATCTTTGGCCTTAACTTTCTCGTTATACAACGTCTGCCAGATCGCAAACAGGCGCGCCCAGCAGCAACGACTTTGAGTAACTGTCAATACGAGTTAAATCTGATCAAGGACGCTTCGGCGCGTTTAAAGTTTCCAGTTTCCACTTATTCCATAAAGCGCCATCGATGGACGATTACGAAGAGAATAACAACGTAACTTAGCAACTCGAAACGCAAGTAGGTCATTGAAGTTGTGTGCGGACGGACGTAACATAGACGGGAGCAAATTGCCTCCCGTATTTAATATTGTTTTCGTTGAGGGCGACATTGAAATGAAGAATTTTTTCGGTCGGGATGGAGCGATGGAATAACATCCTCGCTCAAGTCCCTGCCGAAGCCAATAGACAATGAACTCGAGCAGCCGTATAAAATATAGTCGTAACAGAATGAAAAACGCTTTTTCGCAAAGTGAAATTATATTTCACCGCAAATCGGCTGTTTCGCTACGTTTCAGGCCAGTTCATCGTCGGAGGCGTCGGGAGTGCAAAACTCCTTCAACTAACTGCAGGTGGAGCCACTCGACGGCAGTCCGTTAGGAACGCGAAAATAGAACGTTTCCGCGCGAGAATCCACGCACCACAAATTTGCATAATAAAAGGACATGCTGCTCGGAATATCACAAAGGATCTTCGCTCTGTCGTATGTGAGTTATGCGCGAGTTGAGTGGTCGCCGTGACGCCGGAAGCGGCAACGGCACCGACGACACATTGCAACACAACCGGTGCACTTGCAACGACTCTCGACGAAGTTATCTCTTTCCTCCTCGCGATAATATCTAACCACTTTCTCATCCCCACTTTGGCGAAATATTCTCGAGGTGCACAACACGCCGGAAAAACAGATTTAAATTCGTGCCGTCGTTCTAAAGTAGCAGATAACGTTGCAATCTCTTGCGATCTTCCGCTTTCGCTGAAATAATTGGACAAGAGATCCCTCGCGTTCGCAATACAGCCAGCGGAGTGCTCTTAGGTGCGTCGGCGTTGAATTCGGAACGAATGAATGTATAAATTCGAATGAGCGTGCCGTCGATTGGACTCGGCATCAGGAGTTGGAAAAACAAAAGTTGGATGTGAATGTTTTACTTTCTTTAATCTCCCAACGTACTTAACATTGCAAAGGAGCGCCAGATGAGTAAACAAAAGTTGCAATAGGTACTTCGAACGGAAAGATAATAAGCATTGCTGTGCAGTGTTGAAGGTGCACCAAGCATGATTAATTAGTAAAAAAGGTAAGAAAACATCCAATCACCGTAAATATATACGTTTGAGATAATTTGATAGTAATCCAGGTTGGCATTTTCAATTAGATTAATCTAGTCATTAAAGTCATTAGTCATTAGTCACTAGTCATTAAAGTATGAATTGGTGCCTGGGGTTAGTTGGTCAGTTTTAGACGGGACTAGTTAATTAGTTGGTGAACATGATCTAATTGTCTATGACATTTAAGTAACAATGATGAACAATGTTGTTTGAAAAGTTGCAACAAAATTAAGTTAATCAGTTGAAATCTAGATGGATTTTGGTCAGTGATCGTGCCAATATTATTTAGCATAAATTTCTTATTAATATTTATTAAAATACTAGCTGTTCTTGCAAACTTCCTTTATAACTCTGTTTTTATATATATATTTTTTAAATAAACTTGTTTTCTATTGCTCATTGCTCATTGCTCTAATGCTCATTGAATAACTTGCTCAAATATCAGATATCGTCAAATACCAATATACCAGCCATTACCGTTCATTTACTGGATGGAATAATGTTTAAATTTTTGTTCCAAAAACCCGACTACCCTTCCAGTGTAACTTACTTTTGATACTGTACACCTACCAAATTTTAGTACTTGTTTCTTAAACAAAGTTTCCTGTACCGATAATACAATTCAATGTTTTTATTTTGTTGCACCAATTAACACTCAAAAACTATGATGAATTAAATTTCCATTTGCGTAGTTTTGGCCAAACGTAAGAAAATGGGCCTATTTTTTTAAACAACTGAGCAAAAATGATTGTGGTCAAAGCATGTGTAAAGTCTAAGGATCAATCCTTCTGCGAGGATGGCATTATTAAGCTACTTTTAAAATAACAACAAAACTGGGAATAATGGACCTAAAACAGACAATCCACAATACAATTTTATACAGTCATAAATTTAACGAAAAATATTGTAGTTTTTTTCCCAAATCTATTATATAGTAATTACTGGCAACTCGTCAGAAACCCGCCTGATTCATTTAATGCCCAAATATTCCAAACCATAATTACATAGCAACCATTCGTTAATTACTCCGTGTAAGCACAGAATGATAAACGTCGTTTCGTCAGAATCTAATGAGATCCTTGAGGATGTTCTGCTATTGGCGAACGTGTGTCACTCTTATTAGCCAGCAATTCATCCGCTTTTTCTCCGACCGGCTTAAACTACACTGGCGCAAATCCGTCGCTATCAACCAAGCGCTATTTCAGCAAAGTAAGTACACACGTGCTAACGAACTGCCAGCCGGATGAATCGACGACAAACAAGTTAGACAAAAATTAACCTCATTAATCAAGTCTTAAGCCTACGGCAAAATCCACCCGCCAGCTGCGGATAGTTACTTTTATTATCTCGTTGTTTTATAGTCATAGCGACTAAGTCTCCGTGCGTCGTGTCGGAGAACTTCCGGGAAAACGCGCACGCAGTCTTTGTCAAACAAACTTACGCACGTTTGTACCATACTCTCCGGTGTATTAGAAAAAATATGATCATGCGTAAATTCAGCTAAAATTGGTGCCACGTGCTTTCCTGCTTGTTCACGAGACTTAAACCGTTATATACTATTGTGTCAGGTTGTTCAAACTTTCTTGGTGCGAATTTATTTGTTTTGTTCTTAGCGAATCTCATTGTGCAGGTGTTGCCAGTTTCTGCAGCTTCCTACATTCCATTCTTCCCATTTTATCCTTAAATCTTTAATATTTTTACTTCTGTTGTTATATATTTGTAATTACCCCCAATTATTTCCAGGCAGCGTTTGTTCGTGTTTTTCAGGCTTTCCCTCGGCATTTTCCACAGCATCTCCCAGCGCACTAGTTTTCCTCACTCGGGTTGAAAGCGAATTACTGCGCGAGAGCGTCGACGCCCGAGGCGGGTTGGTTTTATCTCGTTCAGTGTGTAATTTTCTGACAGCGGCATTAACAAAAAGCCCCTCCCGTCTTGCGTGCATGTTGGAGAAAATTAGTCGGCGCGAAAAAGAAACGTTTTTGAATTATGCACTAGGATGCCGCATTAATATTTACGGTAGAGTTAGCAGCGCACGCGGAAAGCTCCACGCTATCTCCGGTTGCCATAAACTCGCTCGCGATGCACAAAGAAAATCACTGCGTGTGCTGAGTGATAAATCAAAAGCATCCGTTGATTTCATCTACGCATTCACATGGATGTAACGTTTTAAATTTTCATTGACACTCTGTATGTGGTCGCCCGTCAATTAAATTCCCCGTGGCTTCGGTGGCAAATAAAACTTTTAATTGAAAAATACCCAATCAAACTAAAAAAAAACCACGCGCGCGATGGAAGAAAGTTGGCATTACATGTGCACTAATGAGTTGCCAACTATGGAACATCGTTTATCCTTATTTCGCTGTATCGGATCGCTTCTCGACGCCGACGTCAGTTTTGGTTAGGTCGGCTCACCGATGTCCATTATTGGCTTAGGTCCTGGCCCAGTATTTAATATCCCACGCCACGCGCAACCTTCCTGCTGTCGCGGATACGAGTGTACCCTTATCAGCCGAAGTACACTTCGCCCGACACGATGCCAATTAGTGGATCCTGAACAAATGAAGCGTAAAAAACGCAATCTACGCATAATCCCATTTAATGAGACGATTTATTAAAATTCATGCGCGCCGCGTGCGCCGGTCGCATAAAACAAGATTTATTGCTTTGAAATGTGCATATTTTAATATCTTGCATTCTCGCCGGCCGAGCGCATGCGAGGATGCGTGGAAAACTAGTAATGCTATCATGAATAAAATAGGCGAAAAATACAGCGTCCGAGTGTAGATGAGCGCGCAAAGTTTTCAAATTAAATATTTTCACAAAGTTAAATAAATTGCGCCGAAGCGAAATAAAACACAAACATGTTGAACTACTCCGTAAATGAATTAATTCACAACATAACGTAACGTAATACTGCGTCATCTATTATTTATATTGAATTATCAAACATTCGCGGACGGTGTAAAACTCGCCGGCATTAAATTCCACGAGGCGCGAATAATCGACGCAATAATAAAGATATAAATTTGATTAAACCGTCGGCGCGCGCGGCGCGTGCGCTGCTCGCAGGGGAGAAAAATAAACGTCCGCAAAAGTTTGCAAAATTTCACGCGCTCCCGCGATATCTCATCAAATGCCATCGCAGAGCGTCGCTCGGCGACGTCGCACATGTCGCACTGCGCGAATTCCCAACAATTTCGCATGCAAATTAACAGCGTAATTATTAACGTTCATTTTTTGGCGCCTTCGCCGCAACGGGGCGCGTCGAAAAATTCAATCGCTGGTGAAATTTATTACGCCTCGGCGATTTTATTCACCGTTATGTCGCTGGGACGCATTAATGCGCTAATGGCCGTCGGTGGATTTATTCCCTTTCGTGGCGTTCTAAATTATTCATCCGCCCTTCCCTTGCGCCATACTCGCGAACGGTGCAAAGCCTGGCGATGTGTTCACTAAAATCGAAATTAATTTCAAATTATTAAATTTTATTTATTAATTTTTAATGCTGAATTGGGGTGCGAATAATGCACATATATTGTGGATTAATTGCACATATCAAATGTTTGATTTCGTTCCAATTTTGAGTGTTATATTTTAACATTATTACCTGCATCCACTCCGAGTTAGTTTCATTCCACCAAACTAATTTCAATCTCGAACTTGCGGATTGCTACTTTAATCAAAAGCGGTTCTTATAGAGATTTTCTTGAGGCTCTCATTCTGAACACTCGTAACACTTAAAACATTAAGTGCCTATCTACGTTTTGTTCGTTGGCGTTATCACGTGATGTAATAAAAATACAAAGTACCCAATGCAGGTTACTTTATTAGCTAAGTCTATCTAAGCCTGCTAAATATTGAATTATACATTAATGTACAGCTCGGGAAAGTTAAGACCATTCGATCGCGCACTTAAACGTTTTCGAAATTGCGCGAGCAATTTATGGAGTATGTTACTAGCACGCAATGTCGTATATAACTGGATAATTTCCACGTTCGAAGCAGGGTGCGCTGGCGTACGCTCCGGTGGAGGAACGCGCAAACTTTCGGCCGCCGCGCGCGCATATTATATGGGGAAGCATCGGCGCCGGCGTCGCTGATGCAGTCACTGTTTCACACGCCCAGCTGGAATTAGTTAATTAAGCGGATGATATAGCGCGCGGGTCGTAAATTTATTTCATTTTACTTGAGAGTGCATTAGCGCTCGCGCTTAGAGTCAACAAGGTGCTGCTGGTTGGCATTGCAGTGGTTGTTACTAGCGAGTCGCGGGATGTTTTAGGCGTTGTGGTTTTATGTCTCTGCAATACATTAAATATGGTCGGCGCGTGCTTTTGTTATATTATAATAAATGAGTTTATGTTTTACATGGTGACATACATGGTGTACAGTCATCTCGTTGTCAGAATCCAGTTTGTGTACGTGTCTACCCATTTTGAGATGTTGTCAGGTTAAAATAGTGAATTAACCGGAAATTCATTCTGCTTCGAAAATGTTTTTTTGTTTAGCCATGCCACAAGTTATATGCTTAGCTATTTATAACTAATTTGGTCCCGATCAAAACAAAATACCTATTAAATTACCTATTAAACCATTAATTACCACTCTTTTAATTTGAGGACTCTAAATATATGATTTTTTAAATACTTTTATAATTTTGTACAAAACAACTTGAACATTTAAATTTTATATATAATAATTTACAAAAGAACTCTTGGAATAATTTGAAAAAAATATAGTTATAAATAATCATATATTTGTTCTAGTATTTTGCAAGCAAATTGATTCTAGTATATACAAATTTTATTTTTATCCAAACATATGAAATAGGTTTGTTGTATCGAACCGTTGAAACCATTGAAATTCAAAGTGTTTTATTAGCTTCTGCCACTTGAAAAGATCGCGTTCCATTTCATACAAATGCCGAAGTAAACAGCAGGATAATGCGTTACAGTTACTATGCTCAGATACAAAGTGTAAGTTTTAACTTTATAACTAGCCACTTGGATCGACGCAATACCAATTTGAGAATGATACTGAATTTGTATCGAATTTGGGTATGTAAAGATAATCAAGAAAACTCATCTCATTGTAAGTTGTTTGGATTCGATACAAAATTATCGATACAATATTCGATACAATTTGGTAGTAACAACTATTACTTGATCAAATAGCAAAACCGCTGTTAGAGCCCTAATTAATTAACGCAACCGTGAGCATATTGCGTAAAATGTAACATTAGAATGGATACGTGGAATGATTTCAAAATTCATAAAAAAATTTATTTATTACTATTATTATTATTATTATTATTATTTTTATATTTTGTAAATCTGCGCGTATTTATGTTAGTGCTATACTATTTTTAATATTATAATTATTTTTATTACTGTTAATTTAAATTAAAAATGGTTTGATTTTGCCTAAAATTCTATTTGTCCAACTGATATCTGTTCGTCCCAATGTTATCGGTGATTCACAAACGGCAAACTTTTATTTCTTGAAATTTGGTTTTTTAAATATTAAAAGAACAATATTAAATTTAAAAAAAAATCATGAATGAATGGGTTAAATAAGCTTTAATCTTGTATAATAGAATAAATGTGTTATGTATATACTGTTATGTAGATACGTGTTTTGTACAGTCAGTTCCCTATAAAGAATCAGTTTCCACAAGTAATTGTCTAATATTTTATAACGTTTTCAAGTTTACTAGAAAAAATAGATTAGAATAATTAATAAAAATAATTTTTGTTGTTATTAAACTTATACAGACTTGTTTAGAAACTTTCAATCCTTGCACTGTTAAGTATTTTATTTGACAATAGCGTGATTATTTTTGTTAAAAAAGCAATCTTTTTGCAGTAGGCAGATTTGGTTCTCATCAAAACATTGCATTAAACAAATAACCTTTGTAAAGAACCATGTACATATGTTTGCATACTATAAATATATATTTTTTAATCATAATCATATATCACTTTATCCCAGTGAAATACAAAATAATTGTCATAAAGTTTTTCGACCAGCTAAATATTGATATCTAACAAGTGCTCAAAATAAATTCAATCGTAATTTCAAATACATTGGTATGCAAAATTAATGCAAATTTTAAATTTAAATTTTATTTTAACAATTACTAACAAACATTGCATTCTCATAATAATATTATTATATAAATTGTTCGAGCAAACGAGAATAAACGTAAAATGTTCGTCTGAACGCCTTTGTTGTAAGTACAAGGCGATTATTATTATTATGGGTACAATTATCGTCTTTAATGAAAATACGCATAACTCTGAAAATAAATGAAAATTGGTAGTTCGATTCAAAGTAATAAATATTTCCGTAATTGTTTTTCAATCGTTCCTATTTATCGATCAATTTGCAGAGTCTACTATAACGAGAATTGACGTAACTATATTATCGGAAACTCCAAACTGATTTTAAAAGAATTGCAATTCCCACAAATAATTTCCATAATATGACGGGCGTCACTCCGAATTGCTTAGAATCGGAAAACTCACATATGTTTTAAACGACCGGTTTTGATGGCCGATGAAAAGAAGCAGAGTGAGTGAGAGAGAATCTTCTCGCGCTGTTCCCGCAATAGGTAAACAAATTATATATCAACAATCATTCTGCGCGTTCACAATTCAAAATTCGTGCTGCGCAGAAACCACGAACATCTTCAACGTTACAAGATAAAAGAAGAAGTTTTCCTCAAATTACAAACATAGGAGAGGTTTAATTAAAACTTCAAAACTAAAGGTGAAGTTCTAAAGCAGTACTTATTTCTATCTGCATTCGCTTTTGGAAGCAAATTTAATTATGCATTTAACAACGCCGGCGCAATATAATGCGATACATTTACCGCCCGGTGCGTGCTTTGCTTACGATTCTCGCCCGGTTGTTCTCGTCGCACACCTGATTGTGAGCAACCGAGGCGAATACTCGATGTGATGCGCGTGCATCCCTCGCCGAGGGAAATATCGTTCGGAAAGTATGCGCTATAGAGGAATTATGTACTTCCGCATGAATTTTAAGAAGTACTGTTTAACTTTGTAGGTTGTAGGTTATCTTATAAGGTCGTTCGGCACTGCAACGGATGCTATAGTAAGAATGTGTGCATAAGCATCATCATCTTCAACTTGAGCAGCATTGAATGCACTCCTAGTTTGCCCTTCAGATCCTGTCTAGCAAGACAGAATTTAAGGAGGCCTGGTGCACAATGACAACAGTGTAACGTTGCTGTGCTCATACGGTACAAAAGAGTGTGCATTTGTACGGAACCGCTTTGTGAGATGATGTTTGATGCAATATGTCTTAGGTTCATGTTGAAATTAACATGCACATATATCAATTGCCATGAT
>JAODGE020029348.1:0-12906 GCA_027574965.2 Ecitophya simulans
AAAATTATGATCACGTTTATTTGAACGCTATAATTAATGTTTTTATTAGAAAATTTGACATTCTCTCTAATTTTCTTTTCCCCGACTTCTACTACGTTTCTCCAACTTTTGCAAAACTCAATGTTCAACCGTAAAACTTTGCCGTCCTATTCATCAGAAAGTCCGGAAATGCCAAACAATCACCAAAAATGTTGACATTCTGGTTTGTTTCACATCCTAACATAGAATTTTATGGTTTTCAGAAAGATTATAATATTTCCACTTGTTCCAAGATTTCAGTTGAGTAATAAGTCATGAGCGTATTATTTATCTCCATATTCATTATTCTACAATAAATAGAGATGCTGTGATATCAATATTCACAAAAAATTGATTGTATTAAATGAAGTAAATAAATAAAATATAACGGTTTCAACAGTATTCTTCGCTTTTGCTAACAATCTCTTGCCATTGTTCCAACAAGTTGTCAATGTCCCTTTACAAAATGCCCAAGTTGGAAGTATTTCATTTCAACGCTCATTACTTATTGCTCAGCCCAATAGTTTTGAGATTTGTCTTAATTAAATATTTCTCCGTTTCTCAAAATGCTTGATTCCTTCAAGAGGAACTTGTCTCCCATTTTCCATGTCCACAAAGTAATGCAAATTCTTTGTTTTAGAAATTTCAACCCTAAAATAATGACTAAGTTTATCTTGACGTCGTCACACAAGTTTGTACTATAAATTTAAACGACTTTCTCAAAGGAACCTTTACTTTTCCACCTGCCTGTGGCAGGTTCGGTGACGTCTCTCTCGCATAGAACAATATCCAATGGAACATCCGGACGTTTTCCAGTTTGGAATAACGATCTAATGCTCTCTGCAAAGTGCCGTCGCTCTCGGAAAAGCGCAAATAGTCGGCGGTGCGCGTTAGCTATTAAAAACGTGATTTACGATCCGATGCGGACGTTTTCTTAAACGTCTACAAATTGTCGAGCCGGCAAATGAGCGTCATTTATCAGGCCCCGACTAATACACATCCAAGTTAATTTGGGAATGCGTATAAATCCCAGTGAACCGGCGCGACGTTTTTTCCACTCCCCGGACGAGCGGTTCAACGCTTTTTTCGACACATCTTATATTTTCCATGGCCCAATCATAAACAAAACTAAGCGACAAACTATGATAAAACTTCGCCGTCCAACCGATGCGCAGCTATGAAGAAAATATATTTTCAATTGTATTTTAAATAATAGGAATGATACATATCATATATGCTATTATACTTCGAATGTTGTAAATATTAAATTAAGTTGATGTTTACACTAAAAGACTGTTATTGTAATCGTACTCGATATTAATACTACAAATATTTATAAATGTAAGCAATTGAAACGAAACTCGATTAGTATAACATCTTCAGCACGCGTCTCTTCCCATCCAATCGAACATCTCGAGGGGGTGGCGATGTGATCTCACCTCAATCGTTTAATAAATCGTCGTCCAGATTGATGTCCTGTAAGATTACATACGAGTGTAATTAGCTCACGCGTTGGTTGCGTTTGTTGCGTCTGTTTGGTGTCGCGTCGGTCTCCAAATTAAAAACATATAAACGCGCGAGGGTGATTTAGCGCCCGAGTATTTTAAGTTGAGGCAGTTAAAGTTCAACCGGTTAAGACGCGAGGGATTACGCCGGTTTGCGGGCGCGTGCGCGGCGGTGTAAACATATTTAGGAAAACGCCACGCCATCCAATTCTGGTATAATCAAGCGATAAATAAAACTTATTTATGCGCGCGCCCTCGAATAACTGTTTGTCAAAAAGAAACGCGCTCCGCGGCAAATTAGGCTTTCGAAAGACAGATTGTTCCGGGCGCCGTGAAACGCGGCGACCAAGCGCGAACGTAAATATTTACAACGAACCCACCGTCGTGTCGATATTTTCATCGAGGTTCATCCCTTCCAGGTCCAGATCGATGTCGTCATCTTCATCGAAAATCGCCTGCTTGCTCTCGTCGGCAGCGCTCGTCGTCGGCGCGCCACCACGAGCCTTCAACTCCTCGATGAGGTTTCGCTCCGCGGCCGGTTGCGTGCTGCACGCCATTTTCGCCGGCAGCAATTGCTTGAATTCCGCCTCCATCTCATGCTGCGCGGCTATCGCGTCGCTCATGCCGGGGAACAAGTTCTCGTATTCCTTCGGATCGGCGAGGCTTTGTCCGGCTTTCGCGTTGAGCGTGGCCAACTCCTGCCGCCACAATCCGACCACGTACGACACCTGGTCGGGCAGGTAGGAGCGCGCGAAGAACGCGGCTTCCGGCAGCCGGTTGGTCTGGATGAGGATGTCGAGACACTTGCGCAGATCGCCCAGCATCATGTACGACAGAAACGAGATGTTGTTTTTGCCCTCCGCGAGCGTGTCCTCGCCCAGCCGACGCACCAGGTCGGCGTCGCCCGTGCTGGTCGCAACCAGCAGCAAGCCGCTGAAGTCCTGCGCGCGCTGCATGCACTCTTTCGCCAGCGAGAGGTTGTTGTTCGCCGCGGCGAGTTCGCCCAACTGGCTCCATTTCTGCGGATTGTTCGCCTCGACGGCCAGCGCCTTCGCCGTGCTCAGATCGCCCAACGCCAGCGCCAACTCGAACTTGTGCTCCGGATCGGTGGAAACGGCCAGCGCCTGTTGTTTGAATCCCTGCTTCTCGAGGAAGTGCGCGACTCGGGTGCGATGCTCCTTGGGTATGGACGGCAGCACCCTGTCGGCCGTGGTGAAATCGCTGCGCATCACGGCCGTCTGATATTCCAAGACGGACAGCAGCAGCTGATAGCTGACCACGCCCAGCTCCTTGTCGGTCAGATACAGCCGATCGTCTTTCGGCACGTAACCGAGCAGATACAGGGGCCGATCGAGATGGGCGATCGTGACCAGCTCGCCACCGACGTAGTAATTGATGCGATTGACGGCGTTCGTGTAGATGAAGCAATCGCCAACCCACAGACCGGTGCGCACGGTTTCGTTGATCTCGCCGAGAACGTCGAAGGCCGCCTCGACGCCGTCCTCGGCCACCTCGTTGTTCTCCTTGGCCTTGACGACTTGCTCGGCGTCGTAGCTCAGGATGTAATAGCTGTCCTCCGTCGCCAGACAGACGAGCTTGCCGCTATCCGACCAGTAGATCGCTTTGGGTTGGATTTCGATGCGACGCACCAAGTCCAAAGTGTCCCAATCGTAGAAAGTCAGGCCGGATACGGACTTGACGCCCAACAGCCACCCGCCGAAGATGCCCTCGGCGCCGAAGTCCGGCCGGAAGGACTTCTTCTCCTTGAAGTTTTTGTAGATCCGCACCGTCGTGCTGGCTTCGCGTATCGCGTACTCGCTGGAATCCTGCGCCCAGACGAATTCTTGCGCGGAACCGAACGACTTGTTCCTGAGGGCCATCGCCGTGTAGATGATGTACTCGCCATCGCCGCACACGACGACGAAACGACCGTTGGGATTGTGCTGAATGCTCTGCGGATAGATCTCGCAGGCGCCCATGTCTTTGGCGGCGACCGGCAGTCGCTCGCCGTCGCGAATCTCGGCGCCCTCCGGCAGCGCCTTCAGATTCGCCTGCTGCAACTCGGAGTGTTTCGCCCAGATGATTTTGCCGCCGCTCGCGTCCATGCTCACCGCCGGCTCCTCTCTGCCGGCCTTGACGAGAATGCTGCCTTCGTCGTAGCCGATCGCGACGTTGTTCGAACCCCTCATGCAGCAGATCGCCCAGACGCGTTCGAAACCGTAGTTGAGCGAACTCTCCAGACGGTTTGTGTTCGCGTGCCACACACGCACCGTGCCGTCCTCGCTGCCGGTGAGGATGACGGGCAGTTCGGGATGGAAACAGACGGCGCTGACGTTCTGCGCGTGGCCTTCGAGCGTCTGCACGCACGTTTTCGTTTGATAGTCCCAGATCTTCACGAGGCGATCGTCCGCGCCGGAAATAATGTACGGCTTGTCGCCGGCGTGGTAATAATCGACGCAGTTCACGCCTTTCTCGTGCCCTTCGAGGGTGAAATTCGCGGTGGACGCGCCCAACTGCCATACTTTCAGTGTCCTGTCCAAGGACGCCGAGGCAAACGTGTTGTTGTCCTTTGGATTGATTGCAATCTGCATGACATAATGTGAGTGCCCCTCGAATACTTGCTGGCAAGCCCAGGCCTTCTCCCAGTTCCAGAGTTTAATTAACATATCATCTAAAAGACATCCCACATAAATGTCCATGCCATATTAACAGATTAGTAATAACATACCACTACTGGTCAGGATATAAGGTTGTGTTGGATGAATGACTATGCATCTGACATAGTCAGAATGTGCTTCAAATGCATGCACTCTATCCAGTGTGTTATAATTGAATGCTCGGATGTGCATATCATCTGAACCAGCCACAATCCAGTTCTTCCTGGGCACGAATTTCGCGGCCCTCACAGGTAGGTCACAAACTTCGAATGTCTTTACAAGCATTTGATTCTCGTGGTTCCACACATTGATTATGCCGCTGTACAGTGAGCATAACATCCATGGTTCTGAGGGATGCAGATCGACACATTTCACGCGGTCAGAGCGCGCCGTTAGCTTGCGTTTGATGTCCAACCGCAGAGGCTGCAAGTAATTGTTTTATTAATTTAAGAGCAGAAAACTTTTGATGATGTGTACGGCTGGTGACAGGCGTGACTTGGAGGTTATATCGAGTTTTGAGAAATGTTTTATTAATTGATGAGAAATCTACAAATGATGGTGACTTACCATGGTGACGAGTTTAAGGTGGCAATTGCAGAATATGCGGTGATAATGTTCGCGTTCGGTGTTTAATTAAAATTTGCAATCGCCGACTAGAAAAAATCCGATCAAACAGAAAACAAACACGTCAAGCGCCGTCAGCTGTCAGACGTGTCAGACGTGGCCGGTGAGATTGGCTGGGGGAAATTATTTTACTTAAACAAACACTAAAGCAATAAATATTCAGCAAAAATATAAAATAATGGTAGCTAATTTGTTATTTACGTTTTGAATAACTGTTTCACTAAAAATTTTACTGCAAAATGTAGGAATATTAGAAATTGGGTTATTTCTGGGGACTTTAGTCTCACCAGCAGCAAACTTTTTCAGTTAGCAGCACTGTCGAGCGATTCGTTTGCGACGCTGCGCCATTTTGTTTGAGTCAAAATGCATCACGATCGTCATGGACGTGTTGTATTTTAGGTGATTGCATTTCGTTGCAGACTTAAATAGTACAAATAGTGATACCATGGCAGCGATTTGAGGATCGAGAGGTAGCGATCGCACAATGCACATGCGGTGAAATCCTTCCATGCTGACATTATAATTGTTTGGCGTGATTTTCCACCGCTGGTGAGCGTTTCGCCGGCACTCGCTTGCCCGGCCGATCTCCCGACGCATTCGCATACTGGCGTTGTTTATTTAGCGAAGCGGAAGAGCGACCGACGTAAATGAGATTTAGCTCCGTTTTGTGACTAATAGTCTAGGCGCGAATCTATAACGGCTTCAAGATGATGTACACTGTAAGTATAATTACTATAAATAATATATCAGCCTAATATGTTGAGTGAGCATTTTTAATTGACCATGCATTGATCATAGGGAACGAATACTGAACAGGACAATCGCTTCAGCGACAAAGAGAAAAAGCTGCTGAAGCAGATGAGATTCAGTGACTGTCTCAGTCAGCGAGTGGACATGTCTAAAATCAAACTTGAAGTGATCAAGCCCTGGATTCAAGAAAAGATAACTGAAATACTTAAGATTGACGATGATGTCGTTGTTGATTTTGTTTACAATCAACTAGATGAAAAGTATCCTGACCCAAAGAAAATACAAATTAATTTAACTGGTTTTCTTCATGGGAAGAATGCCAGGGAGTTTATGGCAGAGTTGTGGGCATTGCTCATTTCGGCTCAGGAGAATCCTACAGGTATACCAGACTCCCTCATTGATATTAAGAAGGAAGAGATTTTAAAAATCAAGAAAGAGGAAGAGAAGATCGAGCCGAAAAAGGTGGAGAAGAAGTACAGAGAGCGTTCACGTTCCAGGAATCGGTCACGCTCTCGTAATCGTGAACGGTCCCGGTCCAGACGCTCCCGCTCCAGGTCGTCGCGTCCTCGGCGACGGTCGCGCGACAAGCGGCGGTCGAAGAGCCGCTCGAAGTCGAGGGATAATAAGACTAACGACGTCAAGGGCAACGGTAACACTAGTCCCGGCGACCGGGAGGGTAGTCACAACCGCAACGGAGACGATCGCCACGTCGTGAAGGAAAACAATACTGCCAAAACCAATTTGTAAGTTGGCGCGCGTTTCCGTTCGCGAAAGCGGGATTGCGATCGGCGGTAACCAAACGGCATCCACTCTATTTAGGCAAATCTTCGTTTACAGGGAGAAGGACGTCAGTCAGCCGGTGTCCAAGCTTCAAGCCAAACTGATGTCCATGGCCGGCAGCGACGCGAGGAAGTCGAAGTCGCGCTCGCGTTCCAAGTCCAGGAGCAAGTCGCGTTCGCGCAGTCGGTCGCGCTCCTCGTCCAGATCGAGGAAGTCCGCCTCGAAGCATCGCTCCGGCTCGCGCGACGACAAGGACAAGAGGAAATCGCGCTCGGCGTCCAGGAGCTCGAAGAACAACTTCGAGATTCGCAAGAAGGACGACAGCGTCCAGAAGAAGCGACACTACCGGTCGAACAAGGACAGCTCGGATTCCGAGGCCGACGACAAGGGCAAGCGCAGGAAGAGCGCGTCCAGGTCGCCGAAGCGCGGCAGTTGGGATCGCGGCGGGCGGAGGAAACGCAGCAACTCACGCAGACGCAGCACCAGCCGCAAGCGCAGCGTTTCACGAAGGTAACTACACTTTCCGACGCTCGCAGCGTCTTTGTTTCAAGTCAACTGAATGACGCCTAGTTCTAGAATGTTCAAAGCTCGTATTACATTGCAGTGTGTGTGTGTATTTACAGACTCAGTCAGTCGAGGAGCAAACGGAGTCCGAGCCGCCGTCGGCGGAGTCCGTCGCGCGGTCGGAGAAGCCACTCGAGGCGGCGCAGCCCGCGCAGGAACAGCTACAGCCGCCGCCGGAGCTTGAGCAGACGCCGCAACAGGAGAAGCCCGAGCAGAGGACGCAGGAGCCCGAGCAGAAGACGTCGCAGTCCGAGTCCGAGGCGAAGAAGCAGCAGGGACAGGTAAGCGAGTCGCTTCAACCGTCAGCTCGAAAGTACATGCGTGAATTATTGAACCAGGCGCTTCAGAAGGAGCAGAAGTCGCGACCGCAACGTGCGTCGCAGCTCGCGCGACCGCCGCCGATCGAGATCGCGCGATCGTCGTTCGCGCTCTCGCAAGCGCAGCTCGCGCGACCGCCAAGACAAACGCCGCTCGCCCGCACGCAACCGATCCAGGGACAGAGACCGCGAGCGCGATCGCCAGCCCGCCGGCAACCAGAGGAAGGCCAGCGCGAGTCCGCGACGCGATCGTCGCGACAGCTCGCGCGATCAAGACAAGAAGCGCGATCACGCTTCGAAGAAGGACGAAAAGAAGGACGAACAGCGCACGATCGAGGCGCGCAAGGAACCGGACGTCCCGCCGACGAAGGAGAAGGAAAAGCCGAAGCCCGTCGAGAAGAAGAAGGACGTCGCGGAGGCGAAACCCCGCAAGCGCTCGAAATCGAAGAGCAACAGTCCCGAAAAGAAGTTGATACCACCGGACGGTCCGCCTAGATACTCGCGTAGCCTCTCCAGAACGCCGTCGCCGTTCATCAAAGCCGACGAGTTTCCGCCTAAGAAGCAAGCGATCGTCTCCTCCGCGAAAGACGAGAAGAAGCGCGTCGTCAAAGACAAGGACGTCAAAGGTAAGAAGCAGACCAAGAAGAAGAGCGATAGCGAATCGTCGAGTTCCTCCGACTCCGATTCGGACTACAAGGAGCACTCGAAGCGAAAGGTCAAAAGCAAGACCAAGGTCAGCAAAAAGCGCGCTTCTAGCACCAGCGACAGCGAGCCCGAGTACAAAATGCGCAAAGACGCCAGCGACGCGGAACATCGCGTCGTGAAGAAGAAAGAGAAGGAAAAGGAGCACCGCGAGGTGCGCAAGCAGAAGCGCGATAGCAGCGAGGAGAAGGTCAAGAAGAAGCGCCACCACAGCGCGTCCGAGAGCGAGAAGAAGGTCGCGAAGAAGAAGAGGTCACCAAGTTCCGACGAAGAGTCCGCGAACGCCAAGAAAGCATCACGGAAGGATGATTCCTCCGACAGCGACGAGCCGAAAACTAAAAAGAAGCGCAGACAGAGCTCCGGCGACGACTCCGACGGCGAACGCAAGGACGACAGGGCGCGCCGGCACCGCAAAGAGTCCACCTCGGAGAGCGACGAGGAGGTCGCCAAGAAGCGCAAGCACAAGAAGGCGAAGGCCGCCAGCGACACGGACGAGGAGGTCGAGCGCAAGAGGAAGAAGGACAAGAAGCACAAGAAGAAAAAGAAACACGCCAAGAAGCACAAGAAGCATAAGAAGAAACGCGCCGACAGCGACGAATCGGACAACAGCGACGTGGAGGTGGTGAACGACGACGAGAAGAAGCTGCGCGAGAAGGCGCTCAAGTCAATGAAGAGGCATTCTAGTGAAAAGTCGGATTGACGACGCGGCGAGCGATGACTTTGACGTGGATAAATAATTACCCGGGGGGTGGTTCATTCGGCCCCGCTTATTGATTAGGTCAGGACGGTTTGGACCCGTTCGAAACTATACGATATATTTCACTCTATTATCTTATTCGACGCGACGGCGCGCGCGTTTTACATTGTTTTCGTTCAAGTGATTTGATTTTTTTTATTTCTTCGATTGAATTATTTTCGACGAGCGGCGATGCGAGTTATCATGCTAATGGATAATTTTTAAGTCGTTCATTCCGTATGTTAATGTCAAACCCGCGGTTCAGTTGGTTATATGATGAATGTGACTACGAAATTGTGTATTATACTTTTGTGTAATGTATTCAACTACTTCTGGTGTTTAATTTGGCACAAGTTCTTAGAAAAATTTATTGAAACGGGCTCGCAGCTCATCGTTTTTACTGCAAACTGTTTAGTGGGACTAGCCTTTTGTGAATTCCTATGAATATCAAGAAAAATTAACAATGTAGTGAACGAAAATTCACGACGCTGCTACGGCTTAACTTTTGACAATCAAACTGCTCAAGTTCTGACGAATTTGTTTCAGTTCGCAGTCCATGTCGGTCCGCAAGAATGAACGTTTGTAGTTTGTGTAGTGTGTTGTCTAACTCGTCGATGAAACAGGTGTTACTGGTTTTTCGTGGTGGGTAGAGCCGGAGCCGCGGTTCTTGTAGTTTATTGCCGTTTTACGAGCGAGTGTGGGTGGTGGGGCATCGGAATCGATTTAGTCGCGTCGCGGAGGTGCGAATGTAATGTATGGCCGTGTTGCTCAGAGCCAGGGCGTCGCGTTTCTAACCTCGAAAAACTTTTCGGCGTTTCTCGCGTCGCGAGCCGCGCGCCTCGTTCGTTTGTTTAATTAAAACCGAGCGCAAAATGCACCGCCGGCCGTCGCTAAGGCCGACCGCGCGGTCCGCAACGTAGCGACCGAGTAATTTGGCGGCGCAGGAGGCGCGCGAGTAGAAGAACGGCAGGCGCGGCGGTCGCGGCACACGCTCGTAACGGCATCGGTCGACGCGCGCGCCGAAGAAGTGTCTCTCGCCAAGATGAACGATGCGTGCGTTACGCGCAACACGCTGGAACAGTTTTCCGAGTCGGTGAGTGGATTGTGCGCTATTTTTTCGCATTACTTTCATTCATCATTTCGCGATTCGTGCGTTCGCTCAACAATGTTTTAGTGAAAATCGCCAATAACGCTAACGGAATCGTTCCTGTTTCGGCGAATGCTTTTCTCACCAATTGCGGTTTTATTGTTGGCGCATAAAAATACTCGCTGACATCATTTTGAGCTGACAAATGAGCGCAATTACGCTCTCCGACGGCGGCGACATTAAATTTGAACAATGCGCGAATAACAATTTCGGCTAGTTGAACGACGCGCCGGCACCGTGGGAGATATTGGGTTAATCTAAAACACATTCGTTTTCCATTATGGCGCCGCGCACGATTCCGCGCCTAATTTTTTTGTTGCCACTTCTTCGCGCGCTGGCAGTGGAAGTAGAGAAGACGATGGACGAGTTTTTGTATTCGACGCGCGTCGACTGCGCGCTCCTGCTGCGTGTGCCATCACATAATATCGACTTTTTTTTTTGCTTTTATGGCGCAAAACAACACCGTCAGCTACGTGCGCGGCTTAGGCTGGACGTTAGACGAACACTGGGCGAAGCCGCTCTATATTTCCTGCATATTTATGGCCTGATTTATTTTATATCCAGCCTTGTTCTGGGCGCAGAAAGGTTGCACATTGTTGGGATAAATCGAGGAATTAGAATGTTATTAGTAATTGATGGTTTTAATTTAAAACAAGGTTTTGTGCACCTGTTGGCACAAAATTGTAAAGTTGTATATATATTGGCGCGTCTCGTGGTGTTTTTATTTATTTTCAATTTATTAGCAAAGTTTTTCCATTCTGGAATTTTTAGTGTCGCATTGCGCAAGTTTTTTTTTCATATTATTTTAAGCAGGGGAACGATATATATGGCCGATATATATACACAACTAGTAATTTTTTTTTTTGTAAAAAAAAGGTTCGGCACAAATAACCATAAAAGTAAGACTATCCTTAAAACTCTTAATCCGTGTTTGGTTATATTGATGTGATATTAATTTTGCAAAGTGCTAACGACCGTTTCGTATCACGNTTCCCTGTTGTCATGGTTACCAACACCGTTCGGACGAAGTCGAGTACCGTCGTAGTACCACTCACGCATACCATTCACATATTTTTTGCGACAAGCCTTAAACAATTGAGATTATATAATATTTAGATTACCTTGTTCGATTAAAGTTTAATCTGAACACAAGGCATTTTCATATGTAAACTTCTTTGGTATTGAAAATGTTACCCGGTTAAAACAACAATTTCGTGACGTTCGGATTTAACTAAACAATACGCGCGGCGACAAACAGTTCCTAATTCTCCATTAATACCAAAAACGCATTCTCATTAACGACGCGAATCAAAAGCACATGCAAGCACGCGGACGACGCACAGTCATCGTTCGACAATTAAAAATTGCGCGAAAAAGCGTCGCCGGCGACTGTGGCGATTAAGCGAAATATCAAGGCGACCGCAAGACGATTTCACGGGTGCTCGCGCTCGCAAAGCGAATCGGAGCGAACCGACGTTATCGGTTCGTGCGAATAACGCGGCGTGTTCATCACGTTTTACGGTTACGTCGCGCGCGCTTCGTCCGCTAACGTCTGGAATTAATTGAGTCACCAGTTGTGTACGTTTTCACACTGCCGACCGAGGCGCTTTTTAACTAATCTAATAATGCCCGGAGATAAGTCGTCGCGCAGAGCGGCGCAATCTGGCCGAGCGGCGATCACGTGACCGCCCCTCGGCGTTCCTGCGGGTTTTCTTCGCGCGCCGTTCGCCGATCGCGTTGGCGTTGCCGCCGATGCGATGACCGTGTCTGTAGCAAGTGAGTCACTCCGACGGCGGTCGTCTCGCTGACAATGAGCCGCGCGTGCGACGACACAATGGTCGATCAAACGTGCTGGCGTGCTCCGGGGACTACTCAGCGTCATCGGCGTCGTTCTGCTAATTGCAAGACGACATTAGGAAATGTGCGATTTTCGAAGTGTATCTCGTTTGCATTAAGAGAAACAACCGCTTTCTGCGACCGGCTCGGCTGTGAGAGTTGTACAGTGTACTTCGCAAATGAAATATTTTCTAAATTTGTTCCCATTTCAATTTAAGTTAAAGAATTGCAGTCCTCACAAAAAAAAACTGACACTGAATAAACTTGTGAAACATAATTGTGATAGTATCTGTTAGTCAAATATCTGGCGCTGTTTTCAACATAATTGTATTGAAATTTATTCGGTTTTGAACATTTTCAAAAGTGAATGAATTAACGTATATTCATTCACTCCACATTTGCATAATGTCGCGTTCAACAAGTGACTGCGCTCATCTCACCCCGCTCAATTAAGACTGACTTTTCATATTCAATTTTATCAATTCGAATTGTGGCGTAACAAATGAATAATTGACTAAATAGTTTCATTTAACGCTGATAACTTGTATATACATTTATGTAAAAAAAAATAGTTGTAATGTAATAATACCAAGAATAATTTGGTTTATTGTAGACTAGCCAGAAATAAGAGTTACATCCGTCCAGCAAATAATTAAGGCTTGTGTGATTCTTTCAACGCTCGTTTTTATCTATGCGTTATGTTATACATTTTGTTGTCGGTTGTGTAATAAGTGAATAATGCAGTAGACAGTGCCATGTTGACGGATTTGATAAAAAAGAGTAAATATTTATTGCCGCTGAAAGTCAACGCAGCGTCGATATAAGGCTAACTTTAAGCGAGAAGTCGGTCGACTTTCGGATTTGCCGAGCGAGATGCGTTCGAGCGACGAGAGTCCACTCGTCATTGCCATGTATGGTCAATCAATCGATGACGTCATCCGCAGGAATTGCGGCAATCGCGAGTCGCTCAGGTCCGCCTGGAATCTCAGCGTCCCGCCGCGTCGAATGCGAGGAGTTTGAGAGACTTGAGAACCGACATCTAGCCGGCTCCAAATCCGTAGCGCCAAAAACTCCGCTGCAGCCCCATAAGAAATACATGGAGGTTATCGATAAACGTGGCTTTACCATCTGTGCAAATAATTACTCCGTAATATTTTTAGATCATTACATAGAGCAGTTTCTCAGCTTTCGAATGGCGCTAGTTTTATCAAAAGTGATTCATCGCAGCTATATCACAATTGACTTAGAAGTCGGACTTGCACACCCATCT